>OZ026613.1:39245057-39360057 GCA_964020975.1 Hermodice carunculata | reverse complement strand
AAGAAAAAAGGACGAGATATATAGAGATATATATACAATGCGCAACATGACGCTAAGACGCGTTTTGTTCCAGATGAAGGCATCAGCTCAACTGGGACGTGCATTAATAGTCATACTGGCCAGTCAAGTAAACAAGCACTTTACTTGTCCTCCACAAAATGCGACAGTCAAACCCGAGGGGACTCCGCCATAAATGTGACATTTTAAACGGACCGAATGGGAGTTTTGCTTGGCATCATTGTAACACACAGTAATGTATCAGATTCTGATTCTCGTTTTGTCCCCAGTCGAAATTAAGCATGGCATCACAGCATCATTTCCATTTGTTTTTCTTCTATTTTACGATCAATCTGACGAAGAACATGTATTTCCTATCTTGCTTTGACGTGTTCTGGGTATATTATGTGTGGTCTGAATGGTAAATTTCATCATCTACGCAATTGATTTGCAGAGCCATAGGCATATAAGCTGCTTATTCCAGTGATGACAGCTTTTATGTTTTCAAAGTTGTTGTCTGTCTGTTATTTTGCTACCCTTATTTTGATCAGGACACCATTTGTGGTGGGCATCCTGTAATAAATGTACGCCTGCAACCAGCGCAATGGTTTTTATTCCGATATTCTGATAATGCAGAACGGTCAAACCATATTTGACATTATCACGGAAAGCCGATCGACAAATACGCATAGTTTGAATTTTGAAACTTCCAAATATGGTGAAATACCTCCAATTATCTTTACTTTTACTGCTGACTTTCACAAAATATTTCAAGGAACTGTTCAAGTTTATCAGTAGAGATACCACTGCTTTGCCAAGATCCTTCTCGGAGTGCAAGTGCTCAACGTTTTGAGACACCCTGAAGGCCCGAGCTGGGATCACCAGGCAAAAGGTAAAACCAATACGTTCATGTAATACTACCGCGTTGGACTCAACGTTATATTATGCGTAATTTTCCAAGTTTTGCGACTAAACCTTAAGGGCTCTAGATCGTCAACTACGCATGTAGTGAAGTTGTGTATTTCCACATCAGTCATCTTCCGTATTTGGAAAATTGACTCTAGGCTATCGTTTGCGTATGAAATAAACCAATAAAACAATTTTGTGGTTTATTTTTATGTGCAGGTAGTCATTGGTGCAATACTTTTATTTTACATTTTGGGCATATGATACATGGAATTCATGGAGCAGCCCATCATCCTTTATTCAATTCCACCACTCATTACATGTATGCTGTATGTCACGTTTTCAATAACTGCATCACGGGAATACTGGCCGAAGTGCTTTAAACACGCTTCCACCATTGAGGAGTTCCTTCTGGAAGACTTAAAATAATTCTCTGATCTGAAAAAAAAAATCATGACAGTTTCCAAAAACCCGACCCAAATGTGATCGGTCATTAAAATTCGGATGACTTTGGCTTCTTGAGCGTGCACTGTGATGGGGTCGTGTCGATGACACATGCACTCATGCAGCAGCTGATAGACCTACCTCTGATATACTTTGCCATGTCAAGCAACCGGTACCCATCATTCAATTCTTGAATCAATGTAGAAGAACTTCCATTTCTCAAGAAATATATATATATATATATTTTAATTTAGACATAAAAGAAGAAACAAAAGAAAAAAAATCGCATGGGAATCATGTTGTGTTGTTTGATAACATGTTACGCATTTGCGACTTCGGATGCAAACGGTTCAATCACAGCTGCTATTGGTGCAAGTTTGGAACATAAGCAAGTGAATTTTATGTATGACAAGCAAAATATGTTTGGACACCATTGGTTTAAACATATTTTATTAAGGCAATTGGAAAACAGGCAAAGCCTATACAATTTCCTCTTGCGAAAAAAAAAACACCATTGAATATTACGAATGTGCAAATGGTGCTTGAATTAGACATTTTGCTTGACGCATGCGCATGCTTGTACAAAATTTAAAGTGTTATACACCTCGTACGGATCCCATTGTGAACACCCTTAATAGGTGCATGTAAGTGGAAGTGGTGAGGTGTAAAACATTACATCCTGGATAATTATTGATATCGTTAATTATGTAGATAACTACTGAGAACCCGATATCAGCAAACCCTTGAAACAGCAAAGAGGTTTTCACACGGCACTCTTAACACTTTGATCGCAAATCAGGACATTTGTCACACTTATCACAATGATTCCCCTGTCAGACTGCTCATACAAGAGCACTTCACTGGACAACCAGCTCGTCTAATCTAAATTCGGTGGTTCCAGTGCAAGTGTCTGGTGTCAACAGCTTTCATCCTCGCACTCTGGCCGAAGAAATCTGTTGAGTCAGTTTAGAAATTGGCGCTTCATGGGTTAATTTGTGAGAGAGTGTAAAGAGACTTGAACCAAATTACCTTGCAGATCAAATCTTCCGAACGCTAACACTTTCAAGACCTGAAGTATCAGTATTTCTGGTGTTTTCCCGTGGGGGAAACATAAAAGTAAAAAGCGTCGCTTCTTTATACCCCAGTGAATGGGTTGGTATTTCAAATTATGGTTACTGCAATGTGCACCGAGGAAAAACCTGTATGTCGAGACTGACAGACTCGTCACTAATGTATCGTGTGTCTTTCGCCAGAAGCCGTGTTGTCGACTCCAAAGTTTCAAGTTTAAATTCAAATATGTATGAATTAAGCCCATACCAAAATATACACTTTGTCAGATTTTTTTTTTTCAAAAGAAAAACTGAATGTTTTTTGCATTTATCCGCGGGAACATGTCTCATAATTGAAGAATATAGGTTTATGACAAAATACATGTATATAGCACGATACTTTCTCTCTTTCTGCTTTTTGTAATATTGCAATATCGTAATATTTTTATTCTGTACGCATTTAATGCATGATCCCTTCGCCTCATAGCCACAGCAAGTGAACGTGAAGAAACGATTGTTAGACGGCAAAATTGCACGCTAAACAGGCTGCAGAGTGCAGTCAGTCATGTGATGATCATTAACAAAATGCTGCTCTCTTGGGCCAATGCACTCAATATATTTTACTATAATTTTACTTTTCTGGTATAGAAATGCAACGACAGAGTGGCGATGTCTACCTCACCCCCAGAACACATGTATAAATAATTAAACATTTTAGGAGGAAATGAATATACCGACAATAGATATGGCTTTAAAGGTCTCTGACTGGGATGTCAATTTGGCTTTGGTGCTGCTTAACCGTGTTGCAGTGCCTCACAGGATGTCACTGGAACTCTTGTGTTTGGTGCGGCTTTTGTAGAGCACTGCGTCACATGGTGGCACTGGGACTGTTGTGTTTGTGAGGTGTGCTATGGGGAATCATTATAACTGCGGTGCGTCACAAGGAGTCATTGTGTCACTTGAAATCATTACGACTGTTGTGCAGCAGTATCTCGCAGGCAAATACTGGAACGGTTGTGTTTTTTGTTTTGTTTTGTTTTTTGTTTTTTGCGGTGTGTCACAGATCATTACGACTGTTGCAGACCAGTACGCCGTCGGGCGTCGTTTTGTGTCACAGGGAACCATTTCGACGGTTGTAGCGCAGTACTTCAGAGGGTGGACTGCTATGTTTGGTTCGATGTGTCACAGAGAATCATTACGACTGTTATAGAGCAGACGTCACTTGGCGTCACCTCAACTACGTGTTTTGGTTAAGCGTGACATGCAGAATCATTGTGACTGTTTTGGAGCAGTATGTCATTGGGCGCCACGTAGACTACTGTGTTTGGTGCATGTGTCACAGGGAATCATTAAGAGTGGTGTCGAGCAGAACGTCAAAAGGAGCCTTTTGTACTTGTTTTTGAAGGAGACGTCCCAAGACAGTGACAAGAGTCACATGGACTGTTGTGTTTAGAGCATACAGTATGTCGCATGTGACTTTGAAACTGCCGTGATGGAGCGATACGACACAAATATCATTAATGCCTATTATCTCATTATCTCACACGGAGCCACCAGGAGAACTGTTCTGCTGGGAGGAGGCAATAAGCTGCACTGACGAAATATTCATGTTTTCTTGCCGTGACCAAACGTAAAGCATTCAGTGTGGAATATTGTTTGTGAGTTAAGACTGCCTGCGTTTGAATCAAATGCTACAATTGGCGAGCCGTTTGATTTATTACATGGGTCTGTGGAAAAAAAATCCTCCAAGTGTAATAACCTATCGGCAGATGAAAGCGACTTTTGAAATTAATTTCAACAACGATGACTTGTTTACTCGCATCATAATATTGCTTTGTGTGCATAACGGTAGTGGCCAACTTGCTTATATTTGCGGAGTTAGACATGGTCAGGAACTACAAAAAAAGGCTAAACTCAATTGGTCGTGTAAATGTTTTACGGCTTCCTGTTTGATTATAAAGGTGAAGCTTACTTTAATTCAAAATGCTATACACGGTAAGTTGAATTGAGTATTAAACAATATGCCCCCGGTTTGTTATCCAAAAGTGCCACTTGCTAAATTTTGAATTCCAAACGACGTATATAAAATCTGTCTCCGGTACCAAATATCGTTACACATTCACATTTGACGCACTTTCTATCAGCATATTGTCATGTGTTTATGTTTTAATTGGCTGAAGTGCTGACTTCTATTCTTCAACAATAAGATTTACAGTTATCTCAAAAGTGATTCGTGCTCGATCTTTCATTTCAGTAGGTTCACAGCTTATTGTAGAAGGCTACTAACACCTGGTATATTTCAACCGTGTCGTTAAAATTTGAAACAAGCTAGGGTTGCAAAAACATTTCTCTTCGGAAAGATACTCACACAGACTGTCGAATTGTATATAATGGCATTGAGAATGTGCCCAATACAACTACAAAAATATAGACATGTGACTCTAATGTCTGGCCTCCCCGTATATCGCTGCCACGACTTGAGTCAATTTAGTTTCAACTGGTGTATGAAAGAATGTCATTCAGCAAAAGGTGACTATCCAGGCAGCAAGCATGCACGTGCTTAAGGTTTTCCTTTCTTCTGAATTTATGTCAATGGTTTTATACATATTCAGAATGTGTGTACCCTATTTCAGGCGGCATAAATAGTTGGTATGAACAAGCATGGCAACACATTTGCAAAGTCTCGTCTGCTCCTCTCAAATCACTGTTTAGTCCAAAGATTTACGTCAGTCAAAAATGCGTGTCAATGATACCTAATCGTTTTTGATGGGGAAATTCATTAAAAGATATTTTTTGTTACAAATCAGGGCTTACAAAGGGACGGAAAGTGGACCATGACAAAAGTCTGTAATGCAGTATAGACTAGAAACTTTAGCTGTAGGGATAACGATGCTTCAGTGGCAACTTTGTTGTCGGCAATATATAATTGTTTCATTTGTAGCACTTATCACGTTTCTAGTGCGCAACTAAATGAGGTTTAAAGCGTCCTTTCCCCATATTTGACATAGCCTTACGTCATTTTAATCTCTAATCTCGTTAAATCCGGTGGTTTTTTATGTTAATTTCTTTTTATTTTTAAAGAAAAAATTCTATTCCTAGATCATATCCGGTCAAATATCCTGAACTACTTAATGTAGGTAAGAGGTATTTATCAATTCTACACTAGCTTCTGTTTGCGTATGGGTCGCAGCCAATTAAACGAGCATCTCTATAAAATAGCTGTAAAGCCGACTGCTTGCTCATGCACAGCAGCTTCTGAAAATATATGGCATTATTAAGTCTGTGTGTGAACACAGACTTTTTCCTCAAATATTTTATTATTTATTTATTTATTTATCTATCTATCTATCTATCTATCTATCTATCTATCTATCTATCTATCTATCTATCTATCTATCTATCTATCTATCTATCTATCTATCTATCTATTTGTCTGTCTGTCTGTCTGCCTGTCCGTCCGTCCATCATCTATCCATCCATCCATCCATCCATCCATCTATTTATTTATTTATTTATTTTTGTTTATTACCGTGCGCCTGTGTTGTGGTCAGTTTTTCTTGGACACTATCGTTCGGAAAAGTCAAAAACTTGGCATGGTCTTAGACCTAGTAGTGGAATTGTGCATATTGTTTGGAACAGTCATGATGTTAAAAATTATGCAAATAAGATGCATATTTGTGGAAATTTTTAAGCTTATATATTTTCTAAAGTTTTCTAAATAGAGTTGCCACTCAAAGCTTAACATATGGGTCTATTGCTAAAGAGAAATCCTATAGCATGCAAACAAAGTTGAGAAGTTTTATGTATGTTAAATTCACTGATTTCCATAGAATACATGGGGCATCTGACATATTTTTGACCCCCCCACTGTGCCCACAAGCTGGTAAATGTTTTCACAGACAGGCTGTTATGTAACCAGAGATAACTAAACTCGGAGAGGCTGGTCTCCATACCCACCAGATCAGAGTTAGTAGGGGCCAGTGCTGTAGCTTACCCTTCAATCTCCAGGGAAACTGGTTTTGCTATCTGAAAACCATCATGCAAACCACCCTAAAAGTATCACAGTGTTGAATCGGTAACAGGTAACATTTGAAGAATACATCAATAACAGTTAAAATGTGCTTAAATTACAATTACAATATACTCCAACCAGGGTACTTAAAAAGGGTATAAAAAGATGATAACAAACAGATCAATTACCAGTATCGCAAACATAACAATTCTGTTTACAACATGCTGTTTCATACTTGTCTATGAAATATCTTTTCACATAGACTGTAAAACCTTGGATACTATATGTGTTTACTTTGATTTTTTTTTTATCATTGCTGGTATGTCATTCAAGATATGTCCCAGTTGATGCCTTATGCAATATTGTATATACGCACGAGAGGTGCGAATTTTTTTTTAATTGTTTGTTTCTTGTGTTATAGTCATGTATGATGGATCTTAAAGATATGGGCAAGGTATGGAAATATGCAGGTAATATGTCTTTTTTAAGTCTGTGATTAAATGTTAGAAGCTGCAGTTTATATATATCTTGCAGTTTTAGTAACTTCAGTTGTTTAAATATAGCTTCTGTGTGGGCATTGGAGTTTAAATTGCTTATTATACGAATTGACCGTTTTTGAATGGTGAAAGGTATTTCTGATTTATGTCCCCATGCACGAAAGCAGTAGTTAAAATATGATAAAATTCATGTATTATACAAGATTAAAAGGATTTCCATTGGAAGAATATTTTTAAGTTTATTTAAAATACCTGTTCTCTGCGATACTTTGACACATATCTTCTGTATTTGGTTATCGCAGCTCATATACTGAACCCCAATGAAAAGTATCCACATAAAAAAATTAAGACATTAATTTTGTAAGTTACTAAGTACTGTGTGTGCATATATGCATGGTTTGGAGCCTACATCAGGGTCATTCAGGACAACTTTTTAACTTTTGCTGGGTTGTTACATAATGCATGTGACTTTTGTGCACCGAATATGGCTTCTGACCACCACTCCTATTGGATGGCTAAAATGACCTGATGTTTTCAGTGGCTTTAAAAAGGGATGTTCAGCCAAGAAAAAAGCCAGTGGTCTCAGGTGTGTTGAGGCGATCATGCCGCGTCTGAGCCAAGGTCAAAGACACCATGCTTTGGGGCTTGCAGAGGGTGGAGTCCCAATCACTCAAATCGCACAAAGAATGGGGTGTACTCGGCGCACCATCCAACGACTAATTGAACGGCAACAAGAAACTGGATCCGTAGATGATCGGCCTAGGCCTGGCCGAGAAAGAGTGACAACACCTGGCCAAGACCGTCACATCCGGCTGATGCACCTGCGAAACCGTTTCCGTACAGCAGCCCAAACAGCCCGTGAGACTCAAGGGGTGAATCACCGTCCTGTCAGTAGTTCTACTGTGGAGAGGCGACTGAGGAGCAGTGGCCTAACAGCCAGAAGACCTTACAGGGGTAACCTGCTGACCCAACCCAGAAGAGAAAGACGACTGCAGTGGTGTAGAGCACACTCCAGGTGGACTCGCCAGCAGTGGAATACCGTCCTTTTTACTGACGAGTCCCGTTTTTGTGTCAGCAGAGCAGATGGCAGAGAACGTGTGTGGCGCCGGACTGGGGAGAGATATGCAGATGCCTGTGTCCGTCAGGCAGATCGATGGGGTGGACCCCCTGTCATGGTGTGGGCAGGCATCAGCAACCGCTACCGGACACCCCTAGTGGTCATTCAAGGGATCCTCAATGCTAGGCGGTACATTGATGAGGTGCTGGAGCCGCACATGGTCCCATTTATGGAGCAGCATCAAGATCTGGCGATCTTTCAGCAGGACAATGCACGTGCACACTCTGCAAGATTAACAATGAACTTTCTCAATGAGAACAACATCAATGTCATGGAATGGCCAGCGTTCTCACCCGATCTGAGCCCTATTGAACATTTGTGGGATCAGTTAGGCCAAGGTATTCAACGGAGGACACCTAGGCCTACTACCCGAAACCAGCTGATCCAAGCTCTGCAGGAAGAATGGAATAATGTTCCCCAACACAGAATTCAAACCCTGGTCAGCAGTATGCGCCGCAGATGTATAGCATGTGTTGATGCTCGAGGTGGCCACATCCCATATTGAACAGAAAAATTTGTGTGACTTTCAATTAGGGCAGTTAATGACATTTTTTGCCTGTAAGTGACGTTAATGTCGGTAGAGCGTGACATTATTTTTACGCCAGAAAAGTGAATGCTTTGTTAAGTTCTAAGCACGTCTAGGTATGAAATGTTTCAAGTATAAACAATAAAATACTTCAAAATTGGCATGTGGATACTTTTCATTGGGGTTCAGTATATGTTTGTTTGAAGTTACACCCAAGAAGTTAATTCATCCACGCAGTCAAGTTTTACTGTATCAATTTCAAGAGTCGGAATTGCGGATTTTTTTTAACGGCTTGTAAAATAACACGAATTTTGTTTTCTTTACATTCAAAGATAGCTAATTTACCTTTAGTCATGCACAAACTTTATCTAACTCTGCATTTATAATTTAGGAAAAGTTATTATTTGGATCGTGATTTTTAAAAATATTTATTGCACTACATAATGTGGTATCGTCTGCATAGATAATAAATTTAAATATATTTGGAGCAGATTTAATATCATTAATGTAAATTAAAAACAGAACCAGACCTAGAATAGATCTTTTAGGTACACCTGTCGTTATGTCTACCAACTGGGACTCAACATCATCTATGATGACACATTGTTTCCTATTCTTCAAATAACTTTTAAACAATGGTAAACTATTGTCTTTTATACCATGGTAATGTGATTTGTGTGTTAAGATTTCGTGATCTAGAGTGTCAAACACCTTAGACAAGTCCATAAAGATATTTACTGATACATATTGTCCCTTTTTCTAATTGACATAATAATACGTTGGGTTATCCAAGGTGACTTTTTATGTTTATATTTGTTACATTTCACTTTTTTAATTGGTAGGTGCTTATCTAAGGCCTTACATACAGTAGTATGGATTATTTCCTGTGTCCTTTGGACCATTTGACTCTTTATTTATCTGACCGTATAAATTTGCTTCTGCGATTTCTGTTCGGAAATTTTCCAAATAATTTTTGTGTCTGGGTCGAGACTGCACATATTTAAGCACCTCATCAAACTTATTTCGCGGAATGTCAAGGCATATAAAATACGAAAAGTGACCGGAGATTCTAGAAGTAATAATTCCAGAGCTTGCAACAAAGACTCATCTTATTTCACCCATAATTAGCCTGTGCAAACTTGCAACTTACATGTTCATGTATCATGGTATAGATTTTTTGTTAGGAGCTATGTTAGGATGGATGTTGTCGGTACAAACTTAAGAACTTAAGTTTGCTGACACACAGTCAGGCTGGTGAGACATTACAGTTAAACACATAGATTTCTGTAAGTTTTATGTGAAGTTGAATGTTATGTATGACAGTGGATTAGGTGAGGCTAGTAGTAAATATTGGTAGAGATTGTCACGTAAATGTTTTCATGTTCCTGTAAATAGTGAAAACCAAATACATGTACTTATAAATACATGTATATCAATGTATACACGTTTCACTTGTTGCAGTCATTTTATCTGCCAGATTAAAAAAGCATGAGAATCTGGCGTTGATATGGTAATTTTTACTTCACAGTATAAATGAGTTTAGCATCACAATTAATAAACGGGTTAAGTATCATATTTTGATGTCATGTAATTATGCAAATTAGGTGCAATTGAAATTTCAAAAGCTCTGTATCTTCCAACCTATTACAAATAGACCCAAAATTTAAAATAGTGCACACAGGTTTTTGACACCTGTCAATCTAATGGACAGTGAAAAAAACTGTAGCATTTGAAATTATGCTAATTAGCAGCACTAGAAACATTTATAGGTTGGATATCTCCAAAACAAAAGAGGTGCCAAACCAACTTCAATTTATAGGTTTGTGACATAGTTGCGTCCAATGAATCATGAACCAATGTTGTAGCATTTTGATTTATGCACATCAGGTGAATACACAAGATTGAATTCTTTGAATAACTTTCAAACTATTACAGATTGAGGAGTCCTTCCAACTTCCATTTGTAGGTTTGTGACATAGCCGAATCCAATGAAACATGAACCAAAGTTGTGGCATTCTACTTTATGCAAATTAGGTGAATAAACAACATTTAAATCTTGAATAACTGCAAACCTATTTTAGACTGCAGGGTCATTCAAACTTCAGTTGATAAATTTGTAGGACAGTTGCATCCAATGAACCATGAATCAAAGTTGTATTAGTTTAATTTATGCAAATTAGGCAAATACACAAAATTAAATCTTTGAATAGCTTCAAAACTATAATAGATTGGGATGCCTTTCCAACTTCAGTGTATAGGTTGTTTACATAGCCGCATGAAAATAATATTGTTGCAGGAGTTAAATAAGTACTGAATTGGCAATCTTTAAAAGTTTTCTAGGCGCACAGACTGATTCGCCGACAACCAAATCATTTTTTTTTTCAGTTTTCTTACTTGTCCTCGTTATGTTATTGCTCGATATATCCGTCATACGACTATATGTTCTTTAGCACCGTTCAGCATCAATATCATTTTGTTTGGCAGTGATCAAAACAACATTGAAGACAACATTAAGATTTTTTTAGCTATGCAAGAATTTATAGAAAAGGGTAAACGTTTCCAAACCGAAACAGTAACTTAGCTTCTACATGATAATTTTGTCCATAGTACATTTGATTGTGATGGTAAGTTATGCGCCCCTCTATCTGTAATTTTTAGTGGTGTCAGTCTCTTTCATGTATAGGCTATCCTTTGCTACGTCGCTCATCGAACCCTTTTGTCTGTGGAGTCCCCTAGCGGTTGTGCGTTGGAACTGCGTCGGAGTGTCCGGCCTGTTTTCATCACCTTGCTACAAGAAGGATTGATGTAGGGCTATGCCCTACTTCTTAATTATATTTCAATTAAAGTAAAATAGATTTATATGTTTAACCCAATTATGTTCATTTCGGTAATTACAATGTAACTGACGGATAGGTGTTAATTATGATTACTGTGACGTCGTCATTAGCTAAGTTAGCCAAGTTAGCCACTGCCGCAAAAGTGTCCAGAATCGGCATTTTGCATTCTACTAGTAGCAAAGAGATAAATAATTCAATGTGTATTGTAATAGTTATAGCGCTGTCGTGTTAAAATGGCCACAAATTTTACCAATAATTTTAACAGTAATAGTTCTGGTGTTAAGCTTAGTTTTTTTTGTGTGTTCTGTATGTTTACCGTGTAGTAATATGTCATTCGTAATTTCAGCTGTGGCATGTGACTTGAACATTGTTCTAAATGTGTATGGTATTATTTTACACCACATGCAGAACGCAATTGTTAGTGCATCATTTTAACAACAGTTATACTGAAGTGCATGATGTAAGTTGTAACCAAAAAAACCCACAAACAAACAAACAAAAACAAACAAACAAACAAACGAAAAAGAATGGACAAAAAAGTAAAATAAAACGAAGCAAAAAGCACGCAATGTAGAAAGTAGTATATTGATGTTATATATCATGTTATGCATTCTATTGTGTACAACTGTTTAGTGAAGAGTGTATATTTTATGTTCGGAACGAGCGGGACTCGAACCTGCAACCTTTTGCACCAGTCGCCTAGTTGAAATGGGAAACACTCATATCCACTCGACCAAATCCCCAGTATAAACCGTCCTGGGGTATGTGGGACTGTCTTATACCAGTAATTGAAACTCATTTGAATATTTTTACACGTTCATTCTTAAGGATCAGTAATGGCAGAGTCAACTGGCATGTATAAATATTGACATAAGTGAACGCAGTTTATTTATTAATGCCAAAGTGTGTACCTTGATGCCATGACCAGGATTTCTTTTCCCTTTTTTTTTATTGGGGGGGGGGGGGGTTGGCGGATTTTTTATCAGTGTAATCTGCATGCACTTTATCTAATTTTGTGGTTACCTCAATACCACGGGCTAAATGATAAAAGTGCAACACATAAAACACAATCACTGTCGTAGTTGCTACGAGACTTGATTGTACAAGTGACGGGCTCATTTGTCACGGCGGGCAACACATGGCATCAAGAGATGGAATAAATTATGATTTATGAACGGTTTCATTTGTCACTCACATTAATTTACAGTGTGTGTTTTCTTCAATGTGCACACACCAGTTTCCCTTTGAGGATTTTGAAACATGCTGGGCTTATGGTTCACCACCGGCTTTTTTGAAAACTGGAAACGATGTTTGAGATATATTATTATTATTATTATTATTATTAGTAGTAGTAGTAGTAGTAGTAGTAGTAGTAGTAGTAGTAGTGTTATTATTATTATTATTATTATTATTATTATTATTATTATTTCACTGACAGCCTGTTAAATTAGACATGGGGTGCCAAACCTGGGATGGTCCCTGATTTTTTAAGTATTTAAGAATGACCTTACCCATTTTATTAAGTTTATATTTTTTATGTACGTTTCGGTGTATAAAATATCAATTAAATATGTATTGGCAATGCCGGTATGATTCAAGTTTTACGTCATAGCGCTTCACGGCGGGGACTTCTCGATCATTGGCAAGAGGGTATGCCACACTAAAGAAACATTGGGTCTAACCATTTGCTAGTGCATTCACACTGTTTGCTCATGCTGAGAGGATACAGAAAGAAAAGCAAAATCCTGAAAATTATGGATAGATCCTAAATCCGTCAATGATATGCGTACACTGTTCTATAGGACCTTCAATGGACCTTAATGGTTTTAAAGCCGCATAATTTACTTTGTACATGCCTGTTCATGATGTATATATTTCTGATGATATTTGGAATGTGTGGCCTCTCTTTTTGTGCCGCACATTTTCCAAGATAAATTGGCTACTTTCACTGCGTATAACTGAGTTTGTTATGCCCGCTTTATCTCTATCAGTTAGGGGTAAGAGTCACTCCCCGGGGACTTCTGCAGCTGTATCCACCTCACTTAATCGCGTGCATGTAGTGTAATAAAACCGTCTAGCTTTTGACACACCCTCTCTATGTTGTCGGGGTATTCTCAATAATAATAATAATAATAATAATAATAATAATAATAATAATAATAATAATAATAATAATAATAATAATAATAAAAACAAGAAAACAAAAACAAAAGACACCCCCCCGCACAAACAACAATAATAAAACAAATTTCAAAAACCAACCCCCAAAATACATAAAATACAAACTGGGCAAATCACTCTAATACCAAACCTTGTAAAAGCAAAAGCGACGGTGAATTAACACTCAGCGATAATAGTTGTATCAATGCATCATACATGTAGATACCTTACCTGACTGGCTTCAGCTGGATTAAGCAACGGGGACATCGGTCATGAAGTGGAAAATCATGCTAGGATGACATTCCGTAAAGCAGGACATATAGGCCTATGCTTGAATATCTCACATATTTAAGTGATGTTAGACCATGCGGCAGTTGGGCGGGGGGGGGGGGGAGGGAGGAGGGGGAGACTGTCAGGTAAAATTGTCCATTGGAACGAGTTGTTGCCTTCAGTGGACCTTAATGGTTTTAACACCGCATAATTTACTTAGCACATGCTTCTTCATGATATTTGGAATGTTTGGTCTCTCTTTGTAAATTAAGTACATTCGAAAGTGTTGAACATTTTCCAAGATAAATTATCTACTTCTAAGTGTATAACTGAGTTTGTTACGCCCTCTTTATCTCCATCAGTTAGGGGTTAGAGACACTCGCCAAGGACTTCTGCAGCTGTATCCACCTCAAGCAAAATATATCCAAATCCATCGAAAGTATGCTTACTCAATCCTATTAGACTTTATGTGAAACGGGTTTTTTTGGTCAAAAATTTTCTTGAAAGCGCCAAATGCGAAGAAAACATAAATTACGCTTCCTACCCATCACTGTCGACAAGAAAGGACCAGAAGGTGTTAACGTTCAGCTGGCAGGAACAGGGATGATTTGATTTCAACATCGGATATCGGGCAGATGAGCCCTTTCAAACGCGAAAATCGGATAATAATAATTATTATGATAATAATAATAATAATAATAATAATAATAATAATAATAATAATAGTAATAATTATAATATAATAATGATAATAATAATAATAATAATAATAATAATAATAATAATAATAATAATAATAATAATAATAATAACTTATTATTATTATTATTATTATTATTATTATTATTATTATTATTATTATGAAAAATATTAACAGCATGGATATTTTGTGCTATTGAAAAGTTCATATAAGTCATTAAATTTTGAGATGGCTGTAAAATACCAGAAACAGAAAAAAGCATGACACTGTATATTTTAGGTAATTTTGTTTGCTGTAAGATTTTGTGCACTTCAGGTAGCTGTAAATACTGGTTATCGTGTGTGTACATGTGGAAGCCCAGCTCTAATAAAATCTTTTTAAAAATCATGTAAACGTTATTTCAAGGGGTCAAATAAAAAGTTTTGAAACGTTTTCGCACAGAGATATTTAGAGAATATGACAGAAAAGCGTAAAGTTGTCCGCTTCCATGAACTTTGCACAAGATGCGTAGCATTTCGGGTGTGCAAAATACGTCTTACGATGAAACACATTTTACAATGTTGTCGCTTAGTGAGTGAAAGTGTTATTAAAATGAGAACTGGTTGCTTCTTGAAGATATTTGCCAAGAGCTCTGTCAGTTGGTGCTTTGTCATGACGTTAACTGTTCGTTTTTTTTCTTCTTTAAGTATGACCACAAACATACACTATCATATTAGTCTCTGTGACAGCCGCAGAGTTATAATTGCCTTGAAGTGATTGAATAAAATTTCCAGAGATCAGGGGTCAAAATGTTGCTTCACTTTCAAGTCACCCAAAACAGTTTGCTACATAAACCGGGATCCGTTTGATGTTTAATACTTTAATCCAGCACTTATGCGTGTTCTGGCACGTGACAGCGATCTGAGAAAGTTGCAAGTGAGTTACAGCCTCCCTCTTTTAATAGCACATTAATAAAACCGGCTGCTTTCCTTCGCGTTTCTTTCCGTGTAAAAAAGCCTGTAGTGCTGAGTGTCTTTTACGTTCTCACCTGCTGGAGGGATTCAATTCGTGGCAATCATAATGGCTACGGTGCCGTTGTGACCCGTACCCGCACGTGCGGACAGATCGCTGTTTATATCAAACACGGCAAAATATTCCTCTTGGCAATGTAATATCAATCAAATCCACTGTTCAGAAAGTCGTGGTCATGTTTTTGAAACACATGCTTAGCTTGATTTGAGGAGTCGTATTTGTTCGGAACCAGTGTCTTTTTCCCCCAAATGTTTGTGACACCGTTGGACACTGTCAGAGATGGCGGGAAACTATGTGCAAGTCGCGCATTAGGGCTTTGCTCTCTTCTATATCATACTTCAATAAAAGGAACAAGAAAATTTATAAGGTAATCCTCTACACAAATTTTCGAACAGATCGTACAATTTGAGATATAGAAAAAATTCAGTTTCAGTTGCAAGACAAATTACCGTGAAACAGAAATTCAAACAGTTAAAAGTCCGTCTTTTCTGAAGATAGCCACATTTTCAAAATGCAGTGTTTCATCATTCTACATTCGGATACAATCACAGGTACCTAGGCATGTGTGAAGAGAAACAGATGCCGAACCCAAATAGCAGGCCAAGTGTGAGTGTTCCAGACTCGGTTGCTTTGTTTGATGGTGTGGGGGTAACGCGCGCACCAAGTGTGACACCTCACTGTCAGCTTAATTTTGTTTGCGTTTCATATGAAAAGCCTGTAAAAGATCAGATGCAACCCTTTACTGATAAACCCTTTGTCATCATTTCTTGGAAAACGTGGTTTAATGGTAGGGTGCACACAAACAATACCGCCTAACTGTGTAGATTCTTAAGCTTTTGGTATATCATGTCCTGTAAATTTTCTTCAGCACCCGGTGGAGGCTTCCGTTGGTGATCCCTCACAAGCTACACTCGAAAAGTTTTTTTTTTTTTTTTTTGGTTTGTACCAAAAACACATAATAATTTGAAGACAAAATGTAGAGGACCAATTTCAGGCAAACATTGTCTGTTCCATAGATATGGTAATTGCAAATATCGACTAATTTTATTCCGGGACTTGATCATTTCAAACAGCATTTATTTCTTGTTTTAACATTTTCAGTCCCACGGTTTGACTGGGTCAACTCCTTTCCTCTTCGCGCTTCGGTTGCAACGAGCGCGTCGAAGAAAGCTGCTGACCTGGACCATTCGTTACGGTCTCTGCTCTGGCATTGTAACTGTAGGCTTGTTGGTACTTGAATAAAAGTACCAGATAAACCTGACACATCATGTCAATTCAGAACACGCCTATCTGTGTCGAAATTGACGATGAAACGAAAGCGTTAAATAAAGTATGTATTTTCAGTGTGTACTGTGACAAACCGCCAATTTCTTTGAAACTTGCATGCTTAGTCTAAAGTTTTGCTTTTGATCTCTGCTGTAGGTACCATAAGTGAATTATAAATATTACTCTGTGTCCGCATGTGAAATAGATGCTTTTATTTGAAAGCGGTTATATCGTAAAGCTCCAAACACATCTGCACTCAACATAGCAACGCCCTCTTTGTGTGCGAGTGGATCCAGCTGTCTGTGATAACTAATTATGAAAATATTTGAAGGTTTTCTAGCTCCCACGGGATTTCATGTATCTATGTATATGTGTATGTCAATATATATATATATATATATATATATATATATATATATATATATATATATATATATATATGTGTGTGTGTGTGTGTGTGTGTGTGTGTGTGTGTGTGTGTGTGTGTGTGTATTTTGAAACTCCCAGTCTAAAGGATATACATGATTCCAGTACTATGTGAGAGACGATGTGGAAAAAAAGCTATTGATGCTACTTTCCTTTTTCCATCTTGTCATGTTTTGGGTCTGGCTAGGGAAATTAGGGTCGGGCGTGTAAGAGCCAGTTACACAGCTAATTTCGCACTCCTCGTAAAGGTCACAATACATTGTCATATAGTTCATACATCCATCTGAGACCCAAGCAACGTGATTTGCATTCTGTCCGACCATATCAATCAGGTCATAGGTTCGATCACAGGTTAAAGCTGGTGTAGTTTCGGCCAGCTTGTCTGCATTTCTCGGCATCCTTATTGAATTGGATTCGCCTTATTTATCTCTGGCTTAAAAAATGTTTACATCCCTCTATATGCTAAAAATCACTTGTTCTTTTCTATCTCAGCAGCAGGTAAAATTCCTTTCCATAAGATGATGATAGCGCGGCAAGAACTTTGGTATTTTTACATTATAAAAATTTTAGGAGAGGCCATCAATAGGTCAATAATCAGGATAAATTGGACAAAAGAAGTTAAGTGACGTATCGGGACCTGTTAAATGCCCTTAAGTATTCACAAGAGACGTGTTTAACAGAATGGAGTAGTATGTCAGAACCAAGGCACTGAAATGAATCATTACGCATGGGGGCCCATCGTACTGCTTTATCGCAAAATATGTTGGTTTCTCAGCGAATAAATATGAGAAATGACTATTTTTAGAAAAATGGGCAAACCGATTTGGATTTGAAATTTTGTATAATATGCGTGGACCTTGACATGACGCCAAATTGATGACGATCGATGCGATGAATGATGCCTTCACGAGGATGTTCGAATACGCTTGGTCTGCAAGACATGGGTTTCAGCAAGGATGCAAGGTTTATTGCTATTAGCTATATATAGGCCATGTCGCTGCCGGTACACTTATTATCTTGCTTGCTGAAGATCTTGCAAGATTCATCGTCAGACATAAATTGGGTCATCTTTCCCAAGGCATTCACTTTGATCATCGGTCACCTTTAATTATACATAAAAGCTTCAATAAATGGAAAATCTTAACTTAATACAACCATTTAGAGCAGAATTATTATAGTGCATCGTCAGAGCAAAGTTATGATGATTTAATGCTCATCTTTCGTGGCTGTTGGCAGACTATAATTATAGGTCAAACAGACAAAGATCCAGAGTTTAATAATTATGGATCGACCTATATATATATATATATATATATATATATATATATATATATATATTCATTTTAAAGTGTGATAGCATGTTTATCGTATGAGACAATAGTGTTCACATTTACTCGTTTGTCACTGCGACGCAATTTTACATGATAAAAATTTCTTATGATAAATAATAGACTGCTTGTAGATGAACATTGAACTCTTAAAATCTGATAACAAAAGACTGCCTAAAATGCATATGGAATTCATAAAAGACATATGAATGACACATGGAGGAATGTTCCAAGTATGGCATTCCACGCACAAGAAAAATAGATTGCTTGTTGGAAAACAAACATTGAACCTCTGAACGTGGTAGGCACTTGTCACGGCCGCGCTTCACCGTGACAGTTATATGCTAAGTACAAAGATATTATCACAAACAAAGCCGTCAGTGGGTAACTGACACTCTACTTGTATTTATGTTGTGAGGTCCATTCTGTTCTTCTCCTCAATTAACCAGCATAGTTGCCCGTGGACCATCGTTACGTCTAGGTGTGCTGAAAATGTGTGCGGAAATGCAAGAGCATCTGTTGTGTGAAGAAATCACGATTGGTTTTGTTGCAATAGTAGCAGCAGCCCGTTGCTGTTCTACAACGTGGGGGGTATGTCTATAGAAATGAACCGTATTGAATCGCCACCAGAATTGCAGTTGACGTAGTTTTCTTTTCACGATTGACCTAATTTGTAAATGAAGTTATTAGAAGATTTCACCTGCAGCTTGATAGTTTTGAGCGCCGAAGTGTTAAATGAAACAAGCCGTGTTAGACAGGCATATGAACATTTCATGCAGTGTTCACTTGATACAGTGACGTGTGCGAGCCAGCGGTACTTGACTTGAAGTATCTGGGAGACACTAAGTAAATCCGTTTTTACACTCTTAAATCTATCATGCCTGCGGGAGAGGCTTATCTTTATGCTGCCGTGAAAATGCTACTGTCACATTGTCAATGTCGGGCAGCCGATAGAGAATAAGGGGGAGCGCTTATTTGACAATAGGCAAATCCAAACATTAAACGAGACAGAAATATCCAATATTATATGCATATCCGAGCATTTTTCATTAAAATTTGCAACCCAGTAACTGGAAAAATGTTATATGTAGAAACACAATTATCTTATGGTGAACATGAGTGTTTAATAAAAATACTCAATGTGGGTTGGTACATGCAGTCGAAAAAATAACTCAGTCAGCACGTTATTAGCATTCCTCCCATCGGAAGCATTTATGGTACCAATGACCAGAAAAGGAAGTAGCGATGAAACAGCATGTATATATATATACAGTCTTGCTTCGGGTCGGCTCATCGAGCGATTTAATGTCTAAGATGTCCGACGATTATGTGATGTATGTATCTGTCCAAACCAGCATACAATCGTGGTTGCATGCCATTTAATAACATGCGTCAAAATAAGACAGTATTTCGCTTGAAAACAAATTCGTTTATACTTTAAAATATTGTCTTTTTACAGTCTCAGCTATATAAATGCAGTCGGGGTGCATTACCATAACAAACGTTGTGGATAAAAGACCGTTCTAAACTTGTCTTTGTTTTTCTAATGAAACAACGCGATCATTCTTCTAATTAAAAAGAATGCATTAATTCTTAAGACATACATGTTTTGGATGGTATTCGCCATGAGGTGGTCTTTTGTTACCTATTCTCATACGTTTTCGTTGTGCCACTAGCAAACGCATATGTATTGAGTATGCTGGTCAGTGAAGGTTTTCCTTTTGTATTAAAAAGTGGAAATGTGTGTTTGTTAATAGCCTCCAGTTTGTAACTTCTTAGTCACGAGCGCGTGGGAGTTAGAACCCCGGCTAGAACCCATTGCATCAAAATTTTGTTGTTTCGACATCCCTGGAACTCATTTCACTTGTGATACAGTAGCAGATGTCAATATTACTAAACGCATTGAAGCTGTGAGACTCGTGTATTGTAGCTAGGTGAAGTCGGCATGTGTTATTCAGGCCCATGTTGGCGTCCCGTCCTGGAACGCACCTATGACGAAGTATTTGTCAACCGACATTGATGCGTGGCGCAGAGTGTATGAGCTGGAATGGCTCAATATCCAAGAGACCGACCTCGCTCTAGGGTACACGCATATGTGTAAAGGCAGCACGGGGTGTCTGGAGTCGAAAAGACACCATAGCTCAGACATGGTACAATCGTACGGCAAATCGACTGCTGAAAATTGACTCATTGAATGGTTTCATTACACTTGACATTTAGAATCTTCTATCCCCGCCCGTGACCCTTGCGACCACTTTTTACATGTTTATGGTAATCTTCTGTCTGAACAGCTTATGATGTAAGAGTTTCTCTCGTGAAACCAAAAATACCTTAATATCAATTGGCTGTTGATATATTGGTGTATATTCAGATTATTATATAAAACCTCACAACAAGGAGCACCTGTTGGCGTAATTACTGACAAAGGCTTTTAAACGCGGTGCATTGGAGGGTCATGAGTGTTATATATAATATAATATGGTGAATTATATGTCATTAGTCTCATATATTATGGTATGGTGTATTTAAGTACGTATCTTTCAATATGTATTATGATTTAAAACTTACAATGTATCTATGTAAAGGTTTGCTATGCTTGCCATATGTATTAATTTACGTGATTTTAATGAGTTATGTTTTCTTCAACTTTGTGGTTTAGAAATGGAAAGATACGATAAATAAATAAATAAATGAATAAATAGAATGAATGAATGAATAAATAAATAAATAGATAAATAAATCAATCAATCAATCAATCAATCAATCAATCAATCAATCAATAAATAAATAAATAAATAAATAAATAAATAAATAAATAAATAAAAGTGTCCTTAAAGAGAACACCGATAATTTGGATTGTATTGACAGTGTACGTTTCCAAATGTAGTGTTGAAAATTAATGTAATTCTGTTAATCCTTAAATCTGTATTTTTCTATAACAGAAGTTCTAGAAGCCAGAAAACATACTGATGTTCTGAAGCTCTTATAAACTAAACAGTCAGTTGTAATAGTTGATAACATAGACCTGCATTATTATGTGTTCCATATCAAATCGACGTGCTGTCCCAGAACAACACCGTCCTGCCAGCTAAGAACACTTCCTGTAAAATCAGAACCTTATGTTTTCTTTAAGATTATTGTTAGGCACGTAAACAGCACGATATCATCACAGCAATGCTCGAACATAAATGTTCGGTTTACGTTCTTGCTACTGAAATTAATCACCCAGTTAGCTGTCGGTATATTAGAGACTTGTTCATGACCGAAACCTATTTTTGATATACAAGTGCCTGTTCCCAGGTAACAAATTCAACTGACGTCCAAGGAGGTAATGTGTAAAAGCGGAAAGAACGTCCATTTTAAACATGTTTCAACAAATGTCCAAGTAACCTAAGGCCTAATAAAAATACATGTGTAGTTCCGGTAACCCGACCAACCCCACTGAAAAGGTACCACACTAAAAGAATTTTATGAAACATAAAAAAAACAATAGTTTCAAGTCGCCCTTCCCTAATAAATATTGATAGACCCTGGCTGAAAGATTTTGTCGAGAAAGTGGCTGTCGTGTGCTGTTATTTTGCAGTAAAGTCAACTCAAACACAACATTTCATTTCAGCTTGTTTTGAGGGCTAACTTGGGCCGGGGAAACAGCATAGCTGCATAGCTACAGTTGTTCAGTGAGACAGCATAGCCTCGGTTGTACGATGATCATTTGTTTCGCTAGGGTCCAGGTGTCCATACTCCGAGTTACCAGGCCAAACTTTTTAAACATGACTTACTATCTCAACTTTAATCTACCGGTTGTGACTGAAGCATTTATCATCGTTGATTACAAATCCAAATGCGACACATACCCTGGCAAACCGTGCACGTTGTGGATTTATATATAATTGGTAATTAGACAACTACAGATTTATACAAGCAAAGCGTATGATTATAAAAACCAAGTCTATTTGTTGCCATGACATGACATAACATGGATATTCTACAAACACATATATCTGTGTTCACACACACACACACACGCAGACACACACGCAGACACAGACACACACAGACACATAGACACACACGCACATATATATATGTATATATATATATATATATATATATGTATATATATATATGTATATATATATATATATATATATATATATATATATATATATATATATATATATATATATATATATATATATATATATATATATACTTCTGTATATCTCCATGGCAAAAATTTGGGTATCGATCGTGATGTTGGGCGTTGTTCCACACTCTTGCCTGGGCTTTCCTGTTTGAGAACAGTTATATTTATGTTATATCTATAGAGATAGGCCAACAGAATACTAACGTGCCAGGCGTCCAAAGTTTTTGAATGTTGATCATGTTCAAGCAGTGTGAGATTTACACGTCTCCCACTGAGATAGGACACGCTATAATAAGATAACAGCTGACAATATTTTCTGCAATGAGAAAACTCCAGAATAGAATTTGGCAACGCTTGCAGTTTTGTTCCCTAACATAGCAAGGCTATTAGGTCTGACTTACTCGTATGACGTGAAAGGAATCTATGATGAGAGTATCTCCATGGTTGTAACTTTCTGTTTGATTGTTTTGTATTTTTTGTTTTGTTTTTGTTTTATTGTGTTGTATCAACACAACTTTCTCTCTTTTAAAAACATTTTTCAATGTGGATATCAAGTGCGATCTATCGCAGGCTGGTGTTTCTTGGTTGGCCGCTTCTAAGATGCACTATTCGTCCATTTCATGTAAAATGTCACTAAAACGAAGGTGATGCAGAGGCTGTCAGCATCTACATGTTTTATTAAACTGCAGGGGTATGCACTTGTTACATGCGTGGTTACATTTTTATCCTTTTATCCTTTCACGACAACCAAGAGAAAGTGCCAGACTCGCCTCTTTTTAACCCGAAGAGGGCACCACCACGCAAAGGGCAACTGGAATTTGCACTCTGAATCCAGTACATCATGGACAGCTGGCTGCCAAGCAGGCAACATGTGGCGCTGTTGTACGTCAAGTGTCGTAAGAGTTTTATCTTTAGAATGAAAAGCACCGAGAAAATGACTGTTCAAGTTGGAATGTCATCCATGTAGCAATAATGCTGCTGCTGCTGCTGCTGCTGCTGCTGCTGCTAATAATAATAATAATAATAATAATAATAATAATAATAATAATAATAATAATAATAATAATAATTGAGGAAAACTACCCCTTTACATCAGGGACACTCTAAGAGGGGCAGAACCCACCGTAAGTCCAATATATAATCATATCAAGTTATATACACATCTTCCTGAAAACAAGTCGTCGTAAAAAAAAATGTACACAATGTTACCACGGTCCAGATGCACAGTGCTGCCGGAAAGTCATCTATAGAATAAATGACAGGAGGCAAATAACTTAGCGTTCATTCCTACCAAGTTGGCATGCAATGAATAAGACTAAGAAAATGACTTACAGGCCATTCCAAACATGCTGGCAAGGGCATTAATCTGTAACATGAACGACACTGAGAAAATTACGTTCAGTTCATTCCAGCCAAGTTGGCAAAGGGCATTAGTCTATAGAATGAATAATGCAAAAAAATTAGAGTTCATTCCAGTCAAGTTGGCAAAGGCATCAACCTATAGAATGAATAAGACTACGAAAATGACTTACAGCCCATTCCAACCAAGTTGACAAGGACATGAATCTAGAAGTGGTTACACCATCAGGTCAAAAGATACAGAAATAGAGCCAGACATTTTCTATTCACAAACTGTAAAATGCAGACAATTTTCGTCACAATGTTTCATTTTCCTCAAAGAAAACAAAGTTTGAGCAAAGATTGCAGTAAAAATGGTGCATTTGGTGAACCAGTCGGTCAATTAACTTGAAGTAAATCCAGTTTAGTTCATAATGTTTGGGGGCAAATTGACGAACAGTTGTCACAGTGGTATAGTTGTCATAGCTTTATGCTCAAATGCAGGTAGTTCAGGTCATTAATTTTCAAAAAGGTCCCCGAAATGAGGATACACAGAGCTTAACAGGCGTACAATAAAAAAAACAAATGCCAAAAAAAAAAAAAAAAAAAAAGAAAAGAAAAAAAAAGAAAAAAGAAATAGAAAAAATAGGAAAAAGAAAAAATGATAAAAAACAGGAGCCGGATTTCACATCACACCCAATGAAACATGATCAAAATATCTCAGGATAAATCGCTGTTGCATGATAAATAACAGTTATTGTAAAGCAAAAAGTGCATAATACATCAACTTTCAGCAATTTTATTTCAAAATTTCATATGGAACTGCATTTTGTCAGTTACGACGTCTTATTTCACAGTTATGATCGATCTCGGGCACAAATACAAGCAGACATACCAGGGCATATGCCTGTGTTCATAGTAGTCAACAGAGTAATTTTAGCGTGTGTGGACCGAACAGTCAGATCCAGATGTTTTGTGGCATATTGCTCCATTTATACAAATGGTCAAATGATCGCTTTCATTAAAAGTGGCCTATGCGTCCATCTAGAATTATGTGCTGGCCATAATGTCGTTTCAGTTTTATATTTGGAACTGTGACACTTTGCAATTATAGTACCACCAGCTCTGTAGCCTCAACACCACTCCCAAGTCCCCTACAATCCACAATGTGCAACTAAATTCGTTTATTCTGTAATATATGTGAACATCCCCATTCGGTGACACAGATTCTTATGTGAAGAAAATTAGGTTAGAACTGTGCATGTGCATTCACCGTGATTTGTAGTGTGACAAGGATAAAACAAATGATATTGGACACTGAATTTCTTTACATGCAGACTGCATTTTGGGAACAGCCCGAGCTGAAGGAGATAATTATTTGACGTGTCAGCCATTCTCGGTGTCCCAGTGGGCGTGTGATGTAGATGTTCTTGCTTCAGGCATGGAGGCTAAAATAGAAACAGGGATCACTCCATGTATGTAGTATTTGAAAGGTTAAGCTTCATTCATTTTTGTTGTGCTTGTCCTTTCAATATGGGATATGTCGTAATATTACGGAAAATTTGAGAATTCAATTAATAATGATACCAGCAAAAGGGAAATGCTGGTAGAATACCGCAAACTTCTTTAATAAAAACCAAATGTCAGACACCCCTACACTGTTTCATGTTAACGACATGTTTACGGATAATGAAGCCAAGACGCAAATCCTTAACGATTTTTCCTTTCTCAGTGTAGTGTTGATAATTCAATTTTTTCATTACCTGGTAACGTGGACAATGATTTAACCTCTTTAGAAAAATATGCACGACTGAAGGTGAGGTACAGTGCATTTCAGGAAGTCTTGACATCTACAAGGCGGGCGGCCTGGGCCGTATCAGAACTGAAAAAGCCTAATACCATTTCTGTTTTAAAGCATGGATGTGCCAGACTCTTTAGTAGCCGTAGACCTTTGTCTGTATTGAGTTGTGTCAGTAAGGTCTTTGAAAAAAAATATACAGTCAAATATTTTCGGGACAATATTGTCATATCTGAGTGTTAGACTGGGTTCATACCCGGTGATAGAACTACGAATAAACTCGTATATTTGTACCACAATTTTGTGAGGTCTTAGACTAACACAAAGATATAAGGGTGTTTTAAATGATATCACTGGGGTTTTCGATCGTGTATATCATACTGAGTTACTACATGGTGAAGAGGCCTGATGTTACTTGTTGGAGGCTGTCTTCCACTGTGGTTTCCGGATTATTTGCACGATAGGAAGCAGCGTGTCGTCGTGACAGGTTGTGAATCAAGGGTGTAGTTAGAGCAGGGGTCCCGCAAGAGTCATTTTTAGGACCATTAGTATCCTTGATTTGCATTAATGATATTGTTAACATTGTACAATCTCCAATTCGAATTTTCGCTGATTACCCAACTGTTTTTAATTTATGTAGACAACGCGGTTTTTGCATTCAGTGGCCTCAATTTGGACCTACAGGAAGTAGATTGAACACCTGGATTGTTACCTTTCCTTTTAATCAAAAAAAAAAAAACAAAACAAAACAAAAAAAAAAACATGATGTCTCTGAAACCTGAATACATTTTGATTACCATTATTTGGTCTTCAAGGATGAAACTCTGGAAATGTACCTGAATGTACCAGAACATAAGCAATTAGGTTTAATTAGTAGATCAGATCCGGCTTCGTCTAGTCATATCAATATTTTATATCTAACCAAAGTGAAAAAACGGTTAACATTTTGAAATATTTACAATTTCGACTGAGTCAAAAATCTTTGAAAATTCTGTATATTAGTCTATGAGACCAATTTTGTGGCATGGGTTTATTGTATTGCACAGTGGCCGAGCAAAATATTCAGAACACCTGAAAAAATGTGCAACAGGCTGCGGCACGCATTAATAACTGATGCTACTAAAGGTACGCCTTAGTATTTGTGAATAAGTCCAGTGGGACAAAATTACCTGACGAGCGAAAAAAATAGTTAATTAATTTTTACAAGATAGTACATAGTAATGCTCCACAATGTCTGAGATATTTACTTCCAACTGCTGTTGGTCGAAGAATCAAAATCGGATCTTTTTAGAAAGAACTTGTTTATTCCCCGAGTGGTCCTTTGGTAATGCTAGTGAAGACGTATTTCATTCGTTTTGTGAGTGTAATTAGTAGAGTGTACACAGGGACACTTTTTCAAGAAAAAAGTTGTATTCCAGGATGTTCGCCAGTATATTAAAACTACAGGAAGGCTAGGGACAGTAATGTGAGAAATTATGTAGTATGGCATTCAATTATCATAACTACGTGCGGTTCAAACTTTTATATGTGTGTTTTATTATTATTATTATTATTATTATTATTATTATTATTATTATTATTATTATTATTATTATTATTATTATTATTATTATTATTACAAGTGCCTCGGGTTCTGCCCAAATAACAAATTAAACAGACGTCAAAAGAGGTAATGTATAAAAGGGGAAAGGACATCCATTTTAAACATGTTTCAACAAATATCCACGCTACCTAAGGTCTAACAAAAATATATGCGTGGCTGCGGTAACCTGACAGACCCTACTGAAACGGCCCAACCCTAAAATTAATGCCCGCCCCCCCCCCCAAAAATACTTTCAAGCCTCCCGTCCCTAATAAAAAATGATCGACCCAGCTAGCTAGAAACTCAGTCAGAGACCCAAGTGGCCCCAAAAAAGACATATTTTTTCAGTGGCCCAAATCATACACAAGTAGACTAAAGGGCCAAAGCGAGCACCTGATGGCATGCTGGGGGGGGGGGGGGGAGGTCTAGGGACATTTCGCCCGGAAAATGTCGAATTTGAGCATGCAAAATGATTCATTCGGGTGAATTATGACTGCAAAATCTTACCGTGACATGGTTGACGAAATCACAACATTTTAGTCATTATTGTACTGATTTGGCTACAATCCCTCAGATTGAACAAAATTTTGATGGGAATTAGCAAAAATTAGTAAAAAATAAATAAAAAAAAACCCCAAAACATTGCCATGTTATCAGATAAGAAAGTGTCTGTATTTATACATATAACGCTCTGGAGAATTTTTGCACATATATTCATAATATTTATAGGAAATGTAGGAACGTGGATACAAAAGACCTTGTCCAAAATTTACTACAGGCTTTCTCCAATGGCATTGATCAATTACATACAGCTCTTAAAGCACTATCATTTCGAGACATAACAAGAATTAATGAATATTTGGGTCTTACTGATTCAGAACACACATTTCCGCAAATTTTTTGTGAAATTGTGTATGCTTACACAACAACTATTCGGAAACCAGATTCTAATAAGAAAAAATGAGATCAAAGTTTTGCAGCATTCCTTTCAAACACAAAATCATTGACTCACTAAACATTCAGTCCCTTTTCAAATTGAAATGTGTTCGTAACATGATTCCAAAGGAGTGCAAAATAAAAGATCCCCCCATCATTTCCTATAAATATGGCAACAATATTGGACAAAGTATCATGAATTACAAAATAATTCTGGCTTCAATTACTCTTGAGGATATCGCAGCAAATCAAAATTGTGACTGTATGTCTAATAGTAAATATTCTAATTTTGTTGATGCACACCACAAACATGTATTTACATGTAACTTGGATATAATACAAAATTCAGGTTTAAAAGAAATGATGAAAAAAGGTACAAAATTTCGGATATGTCCCAAGTTGAATATTGACAGTATTTTTCAGGATACATGTGATGCACTTGATTCCTACTGTATGAAATGGGCAAAGAAAGAAAAAATGGAATTTCAAAAATTTGAAGGATGGTTATCAAACTTGAAAAGAGTCTTTAGAAATAGAATTTATCGTTACAAATCCCACATTAAGAATTTCATACGGTTAATCTAAAACAGCCTAAAGTTTCTAAAGCACTCAAAGAACTACAAGATAGATTTGTAGTCACTAACATAGATAAGGCAGGTAACAATTTTGGGATCATCTGCAAAAAATATTATCTGGATGTTTTGAAAAAGGAACTTGGTATAAACAATATTTCAGACATAAGAGGAAATGACGTTTATAAATTACACAAAGTCCATTGATAATTTGATAGACGCACATAAAGATGAGATGAAAAGGAATTTTAATATCAAAATTTCTGAAGAGGACTCCTCTATTCCACTTTTGTTCTGGATACCCAAATTACATAAAAACCCTTTTAAATCTAGATTCATAGCTGGTGCTTCAAAATGTACTACAAAGCAATTATCAAAAGAAGTAACATTGTGTTTTACTGCACTTAGGAATCATTTTCGTAAATACTGTAATGCAATTTCTAGAAACTGTGAAATAAATTGTTTTTGGAGTATTAACAATTCTTCCGAGTTTCTATCTAAAATCAAAGATGAGAAGGCAAAAAATATCAAATGTAATGATTTTTCTACACTGTACACAAATCTACCCATTGATGAAGTCAAAAGTTCACTTTCAGAATTAATTAGCAAAATGTTTAAACATAATGGTAAACCATACATAAATATTAATTCATATACAAAGAAAGCATATTGGTCACACAATAAATATTCAAAAAGTAACGTTAAATCTTACACTGTTGAAACTTTGATAGATGCTATAAAATTTCTCTTGGATAATACTTTTGTTCAATGCGGACCATTGGTTTTTCAACAAATAAAAGGCATTCCAATGGGTAGCAACTGCTCCCCTTTACTGGCAGAGTTATATTTAACCTGGCTTGAATTTAAATATATGAATAAATTGATGAAAAAGGACTTTCAAATGACTACAAAATTATCAAACAAAGCAAGATATATTGATGACATTGCTTGCGTAAATGTACAAAATTTCAGTGAAACTGCTGAAGAAATTTACCCAAAAGATATCCCTTTGGAGGGTAACAATTCAGATGGTTTCAGAGATGTGTTTTTGGACTTGGATATTCAGGTCACTAGTGACAGGTTTTGTATTAAAGTCTATCACAAAATAGATGAGTTTATCTTTCAAGTGGTTAATTATCCTTTCCCGGACAGCAATATTTCGGAAACTATTGGATATAATACGTTTTTGTCACAGATTTTGAGATTTGGTCGTATTTGTTCTGAAATTTCAGGACTTTGCATCTGGAACCAAATTTATTTACAATAAACTTGAGTCAAGAGGATTCAAAGATGTACTTTTGATCAAATATTTCTACAAATTTTGCTGTAAATATCCCGAGATGGTTAGAAAGTTTGGCTTCAATAATTTTAGAGATTTTAGACTTGCCTGTTTTGCTACTTAATTTTATCTTTTGGCATCATTCTGTTTTAATGTTCACCTTTCAGACATTTTAGGCCAGCTTGTTTTCTGTTAGGTCGAACCCCAGGGGCTATAGGTAGCAAGCAGCTACTGACGACAGTTACAAGCTTGCCTAATTGTGCTTGATATCTGGTTAAGAAATATTACATTTTCGTTGCATTCTCTTGACTTAAGTACAAATAATGACTTTCATTCTTTTCTGACTTGCCCTATAATTTAGCTGTTAATATCCAAAGATTATTAGAAAGTTTTGCTACAATAATTTACAGTTTTTAGACTTGGCTGTTTTGCTACTTAACTTTATCTTTGGCATCATTCTGTTTTAACGTTCACCTTTCAGACATTTTAGGCTAGCTTGTTTTCTGTTAGGTCAAACCCCCAGGGGCTATAGGTAGCAAGCAGCTACTGACGACAGTTACAAGCTTGCCTAATAGTACTCAAAATCCTGTTAAGAAAAATTGTTTTGATAACATGTTTTTGACATAAATGCTAATGACTTTCATTCTTTTCTGACCCTCCTAAATGCACATTTACTCAAACTGACAGTATTTTCTCAAATGTCAAAAACCTGACACATTAAGTTGATACATTGACTCACAGTTGGCAGTTAAATAGAGCTTAATTGTTTGAGGGGTAGGTGTCATCACAGAGTTTGTTTTACATTTTTGGTGCAGGATGTCCATTGTTGCAGTCCTTGTTGGGATTTCCCTTGGTTTGTGTAGGTGGTCTAGTTGCAACTGTTTATTTTCTATCACTGGGACTGAATATAACGCCCCAGCTTGTTTCCACTTCAGTTATACACTGGCGGGTGGTTTAACTAGGATAAGCTGTCCAGCTCGAAAGGGTACATATTGGTTCAGGGGTAAGTCAAATTGTTCTTATCTGAACCTGTACTATATAAATTTAGTAATTATGGTTTGTTTGGCAGGTGTTATTCTTTCATAATGAAGCTCTGCATTTATGAGCAAAACTTCACGTATTTAGCTAATTCATCATTTGCCACGTTCGTATTTATTCTTTATTACGTGGGTTGTCTTTGCTGAATATTTAGCTTAGACAAGGAGCCGCTACTCAGAGAGACATGTACGGGTAAAAGGCTCCGAAACATGTTGAATAGTTACCCGCTGAAGACCCTTTAATTTATTTGGGCTGATACAGCCTATGTCAAAATTTTACAGAGGAACGTGTGCAATATAGACAATAGTAATTCCATATGTATATAGGTTAGACAGGGAGAGGTTAGCTTATGGAGAGTAAAGAGTTCGAACTGCGGAATAGGATATTGACTACTAGGAAGTGGTTCTGGGCAAAAAGACACAAATACAATAATTCGGGGAAAACTAACAGATAAAATATCCTGAAATTAGTAAGTTGTGTATTTTCTCTACAAAACCAAGAGGAAAAAATACATTAAGATAATGCCTAGGCCTAAATGTACTCAATTTTTATCATTGAATATTGAGTGATTGATTGATATTTTACTCATACACATGAAAAGAGCGCATACAATATTGACATACTAAAATTTTTAAAAATCTATTAAATACATGTATATTAGGACACATATGCCAGCATGGTGCACTATAATTGCTGAAATTAGGATGCATGAAATGGGAACACCAAAAGCCTAGGGAAACTTGCCTTGGCTTATTTTCATGGTGGACCGCAGCAGGAAAATAGCAAGTGTGAAGACAGAACAATATTAAGTTGCTTTGCACAGGTTTGTATCTAACGTGCTTCAATTATTTCTGAATTAAAAGATAGATTTAAGTTATCAATAAATTAATATATAAATAAATAAATATAAGCACCAAAGGCATAATATTCAGAACACTAAGATACTGAATGAAGCCGTCCCTCTCCGGTAATCCTATCTCATGTATCAAGAATGATTTCACCTCATTTTTGAAAATGTTCCTACATTCACACTCTTTGATATATCCTGGCAGGTTCTGCTAGGGTATAATCATGGTACAGTAGTACCTGCAATTACCGACCCCAGACCCCAAGGTTGGGCGACCACCTGGTCAAAACGACCAATTTTCATCTCCCCCATTCACAGCATTTCTACCTCTTAAAAGAGAGAGTTTACAGAGCCTGAAGGCGTGGTATCTACACCAACTTTGTCTGCTTTTAAGAGAAAATTAAGAAGACTGAGATCCCTACCCTATGGATTGGAGGGACAATTTCAACCAATCAAAACCAATCGACCAATCAACCAATCAATCCTTGACACGGGCGCTTTTGCAATGTTAAATTACCTGACACCAACGACCACAGTGCTGTCCAACTGGAAATTCCTGTAGCAAAATTTAGATGACCTGGAGCATTTTCTCAACTTCTTCACACTATAAACACTTATTTTGGTTAAATTTTGTAGCATTTTTGAAGAACTGTGAAACAAATTTTCGCTTCTGTCAGACAGCCCTGGACCGCCTGCAACACGCGACCAACGACCAGCAAAATCACCCCCACAGAAGACCACCCGTAAAAAATCAGTCGTTTCTGTCAACTGTAACCAAGTTGTAAGGTAATCCAAAAGCTGGCCAACGTGTGCCGTTATTTTAGAGTGAAGTCATACAAGGCATTTTAATAATTTCAGCTTGACTGAGTTGTTAACTTGGGCCGGAGAAAAAGCATAGCCACAGTCAGGTGCAGTGATCGGTATATAATATTTCTCCAGGTTCCAGGTGTCCGTTCTCCAAGTTACCGGGGGAAACGGTCGTCAACTTATTCTTACAAGATGAATTACTATTTTAACTTTACTCTGCCGGCTCTGTTGTGTCTGAAGCAATTATCATCGTCAGTTATAAATGCAAATGCAACATAATACCATGGTATGCATGCACGCACGGTGAGCCGTATCTTTAAACATGGCGCACTGCATTGTGGAAAAGGAAAATTTGATTTGGATGTCACAGTGAATCAGTTGTGAATCGCAGCCACGTGTTTTTAGTACTGTCTGCAATGTGCAATGATAAAAGATTTTATCCAGAAAGTGGCCATCGTGTGCCGTTATTTTGCAGTAAAATCAACTCAAACACAGCAATTTCTTTCAGCTTGTCTGGAGGGTTAACTTGGGCCGGGGAAACGGCATAGCAACACAAAGTTCAGTAAGGTTTAATATTTCGCAAGGTTTCAGGTGTCCGTTCTCCGAGTTACCAGGGCAAACGGTCGTTAAAGTACTTTTTAAACAAGACTTACTGTCTTAACTTTAATCTGCCCTTTCGGTTGTGTCTGACGCAGTTATCATCGCCATTTACAAATCCAAGTGCGACACAACACCCAGACGCCACGTGGTGAGTGCCATTTTGAACATGGTGCTTTGTTGTGGAACAATCTTCCCGACTATTTAAAGGAGATTAATAATATTGAAGATTTTAAAACTGGACTTAAACAATACTATTTTAATTGAGCAAGGTGTTGCAATGTTAACTTTTATTATACATATTTTATATATATTTTCTTGTAATTTTATATGTATCCTTGATTTGTTTTGATCAATTGTCAAATGTATCTTTTATTCTGTAACAGTGCCCCATGGAAGAACAGCCCATGACTGAACGGGTCACGCTGCATAAATATATTCAATAAATAAATAAATAAATAAATAAGTAAGTAAGTAAGTAAGTAAGTAAGTAAGTAAGTAAGTAAGTAAGTAAGTAAGTAAGTAAGTAAGTAAGTAAGTAAGTAAGTAAGTAAGTAAGTAAGTAAGTAAGTAAGTAAGTAAGTAAGTAAGTAAATAAATAAATAAATAAATAAATAAATAAATAAATAAATAAATAAATAAATAAATAAATAATAGATATTGTGCAGTTAATGCATTGATCTCGGGACAGTAGCACAGAAATACGTTGGATTTGGATATGAAAGTAAATCGCAGCTACAGTATATATCATAGCATTATTGACGACCTGAAACATTTGCAAAAATATATACTTTTGGTTTCATATACTATAACCCTTTTCCCACCCCTACCCCCAAAATCTTTCCACTGTTTATTTACAAACCATTGGGTGCGGAATGTGCTATTTTCAAAATGGCAGCCAAGCCAATTGGATATTTTGAAGAGGTAGTATCCACCATGTGTCATGGAGCGTTTATACAGATGTCCATGCCTGGGCTCATCAAATGGTGAGTCAGCCATGAACTAGATCAGGAGGTCTTGCTCTGCCGTCTTTGTCCAGGGCACCTATCATGCTGAAGCTTTAGATTTAGGGAATCCATCATGTTTAAAGGTGAGAAGTTGTGGAACTCTGGACGGAAAGGCTTCTGAGGTCCGTAGCGCCGCCCGAACTAAGTGACGTTGGGACGACGGCCTCCGCAACTGTTCGCCTTCAAACGTGATGGATTCCCATTCTATCATAGAAAAAATTTCTATTTTCAACGTACTTTTACCTTTTAAAGGCCAAAGAAAGGTTGCGAGATCGGCGGAAGAATGTAAGCTTTCATGCTTACAAGAAGAACGTGATATGGCTTTGGTCGTGCAGGAGAAATTTCTCCGGAAGTGGAACCGATTAGTATTAATGTTTTCATATATTTGTAAGATGTCGTGATTTGTAGCAGACGACAATGGATCATAAAGTCATGCCCAGCTGCTCGCGTGAAGAGTTTTGGTATGGGGTGGTGAGTTTGGGGCTAAGCCGTATGTCGTGGAACCTTCCACGGTCATGTGATACTATTCTTGTCATCCGATTGGCTCTTTCCCTTCCACTATGATAGAATATGTAGCTGGATATCTTTTAAGACCGGTTGGCTTGTGGCAAAGTAGAATAAAAAAAGTCCTTAACTTTGACGAAAGGATTCACCTTAAGTGCCCAATTTGCAGGACTTGTGTGCTATATGCAAATAATTAATACATTTAACATTGCCATGATGCCTCCTCTTTCCGTTCATATATAATATGTTGGAAAGCAGTCAATAGTTCCTATTTTGCAGGGTGATATATCAACTCTGACCCCGTAATTCCGGACATTGGTAGGATAAGCCGTGAGCAGACGTAACCAATATGGAGCACAATGTTCCATAAGTGATCAGATGGAGCTTGGGTACAATATTGTTAGGCTACATACATGTGAAAAAGGCAAAATGGAGTGCAAACAATCGAACTTCATGTACTGGTCTGAACACATTTCATGACGGGGACAAGCAACTGGCTAAAGTTCTAAGTGGTTGAAGACTGTTTCATTTATGAATGAGTGTTGTAAGTGCTTGTGCATATTGAACCGCCCGCCTGAGTCAGACAAATCACTGTCGACCTAAGCAATTAGCTTCAAAGGGTTAAAAGGACGCTGCAAACATGCACAGCTACTACAAGGAACCTTTTAACTTCTTACTTCTTACAAGTACACCTCTTTGTACACCCAGTCTTGCAATCACACTTTACAAGCTCATGACAAACTTTTGGCATTGGCTCTGCTCTCATCATATTGTCATTATATGACTATTTTCATTCAGATGCCACCCTGACTTTGGTGGATCTGAGACGTGGGGCTTGGCTACATTTGCTGGACGCCACACCTGAACTTGATACATGCATCTCAGCAAATGAACATATGGGGCGCTGCTGGTAGAAGACAATCGTGTAGGTTCCTAAACTGTTTGAAACATGTCAACTTGCAAAGAGCCACTGCATTTCAGATCTGATCTGGGCTTGTGCAATTCTATTGCAAATTCTTTGGTTCACCTCAACCGGGAAGCCATGTGTGAATCTTCTCTTCCAGTGCCAAATGTTGCTAGCATGTTCTTGTTTGCAAGATGTTTTCCAGGCCTTTCTGCCATTACTAAACAGGCAGCTACCAGTATCATTATCAGTGATACAATAATATACAAGACGGCTTGACAAGGTTTTGTAAATTTAACCTTCAAAATATGTACATATCAGATTGAGTTTTTGAGCCCGTGTTGCTGAAACAACTTACGGGGGTCATTGATATCTGTCATGCTGTAAACATGCCGTGTTTCTAGACCTTTATCCATATGTAGGAGCAGGGTATTTTACGCTTTGTTGTAAGAATCACCGTTGTCACACCTGCCAGAAACACTAGAACAGTCTTTTCTGTCCTTTCTAGTGGCCTTTATTAGGCAATACACGTGGTACTGTGCTCCGTGTGCGATTAAGTCACAATCATCAATTCTGCACTTTCACATGTACTCTTTGTGTGCTATAGTTTTGATACTTTGCTCCTTTGTGGAACCTTCAGTTTAGTGGGCATCCGTGTGTCTTTTCTTTTGTTGGCAACCCCCCCCCCCCCACCTACACACACACACTTTTGCCGATCTACATTCGGAATACTGCTTTTGTTAGAGTAGTGTTAAACACTGACAGAAAGTGAATCGGAACCGTTGAATTCATTTCCCATATGACGTTTCTTATACCGTTTCTCTAATAGCTCCAAATTTTCCTTGCTAGTAATGGACGCATAACAATTTTCATGCCACACCATATTTGTATCCGCCAAACCTGCAATATTAGGAGCTTTGCGTGCAAGAGATTCTTGGTTACTGGTATCACTGCAGTTCCCCTTAATTGCATAGCTTTTCTGCGCATTCTTAATACCATTTGCCTGGGATTTGCTCATATTCACTGCTTTTTCCCTGACGAATCTACAGAGATTTCATTTGGTTAGTATGTCCAGCCGCCGTCGTTTTGAAGCTGGCAGGACACCAACTGGCTCAAGTTCACTCTCCGTGATGTAAACTTTCAAATTATGTAATCGGAACATCAGCAAGGTGAAAAACAGAATAGAAAGTATTGATGTTAAAATACAGCTACCAAAAAAAGAAATTTTAGACACAAATTTAGGCGCACAGGTCACTCAAAACACAAAAAGAGAACATAAATTTAATAAATTTGCACCGATTCATCAATGTTGCAAGCTGGACATACAAAAGGTTAGTTTTGTTTGCAGACGAAATCACACAAATGTAATTTCGCTCTCCATGAGTGGGTGTCCTGTTTCTGTCAAAGAAAAGGAAATTATTAGATAGGCATTTACAATGTAAGAATTATCACTCAAGCAATTTATTTTTGTTTTCTACAATTTTGTTGTATATATTATTGAAAATTATTAAAAAAGAAAAAAACATTTTACAGTTATCTTCATTAAGAAAAAATAATGGACAGAGTTCAAACGGCTGTTTATTTATTTTTTTTTACCAAAGCTAGGTTTTGTACTTGAATCTGTATATATAAAGGAACAATAAATAAATATGAAATAGAATAAAAAGAGACGTCCCTAAAAATTATATATTATCAATAAAATACTGAAAAGTGCTGTTGTCTAATTATGTGTACAAAATGGAAGATTGCTATTAGCAACAACAAGTAGAGCATGCAATGCCTCCATTGTTTCACTGCCGCCAAAATTCGCATTGTGGGTGTAGGTAAACACATAAGCCTGTAAAAAGTGTAAATATGGTTCGATGTGCATAAATCGTATCCCAGCCGTTTTGTTATACACTGGAGTACGTTTTAATGTATAATAAGAGATCACATAGTAAGTTTTTATGTATAATAGGGGATGACACAGGTATTTACGGTATAGGGGAAAGTTTTCATTTTTGGGCCATGTTTTAAATATTTTCCATGCTCTATGTCGCGCACGCGAATGGCAATGACCAAAATATTAATTTCTTGCTTCCCAGAGCAAATGCAATACAACCTGACCAAAAGCGCCGAGGTTTGACCCCAATTAAAGATATATATATATATATATATATATATATATATATATATATATATATATATATATATATATATATATATATATATATATATATATATATATATAAATGGGGGGGGGGGGCAAATCAAACAAATTTGGTTATATTTCTGGCCGGCAAACGTCTATGAGACGACAACCGGGCTGAAATGTGAGATAAGTGGTACATTAAATTATTAGCACGATTGTTGCTTTTAAAAAAGGAAAAAACAAAACCGAAAAGCATAACAAAACAAACAACAACAGCAAAAAAACAAAAAACAAAAAAAGACCAATACCAACAAACAAACAAACAAAAAGCCAAACAAATAAACAAACAAATAAACAAAAAAACTTCTTATATTGCAAGGGTACTTTCTTTCAGACAAAATCACATACAAGGAAAACTTCAGTTGGCTATACTTAAGGGTAAATAAAAGCCAAGGGTAGCATCTCATTTGACTCAACGGCACTCGTTTGCTACAAACACAGCTTGGGTCCAGACAAAGGTTACTTAGCGGCTGACAAGTGCTCTCTGACAACTTGCGTTACACGGGGCATACTTTAAACTCATATCTAAAGTAAATGGGTAGAATGCACTTTATCAGTCCTTCTTTTCTGTTCTTGTTTTCACACTCTCCTTTGCTACCCATTGCCCTCCGCCCACCTCTCACCACCACCGCCAAATTTTGGTTGGCCATTTCCAATATGGCCGCTCGATTAGAGATTTTCCGATTAATGATTTCAAATGTGTCTGACTAATTGTTAATGTACGAATTTCATTAAATTTTCGTACAGGCATATAAAACACAACTAGAAAAGAAGATTTGCTTCAAAGCAAATCTGTATGTTGCTTCACAGGTTGTGAATATTGAATGCTACAACTTTTATCCTTTGGTACTTCACATTACATTAAGCATATGACTGGATGAAAATTTCAAAGTCCAAATAAGCTTGACATTTGACCTTCACAAGTCACATGTAAATTTCAAAATGTACAGTGTCACAATGCCCACAATTTAAGCCCAACATGAACCAAATCGAATGAAAATTAACCAAGTTATGGTAAGATGGAATTTTCAAAGGGTCAAATGACCTCGACCTTTGCCTTTTTGAGGTTACACGTTCTTACAAAAATGTGCAGTGTTGCAATAGCTACAATTTAAGTCCAACATGATTAGTATTGGATAGAAATTGGCCACGTTATGGCTGGATTAATCTTTCAAAGGTCCAAATGACGTTAACCTTTGACCTTAAGAGGTCATATGTAGTTTCAAAAATGTGCAGTGTTACAATAGCCACAATTTGAGCCCAACATTATGAAAATTGGATAACAATTGACCAGGTTAAGGCTAGAAGAAAGCCACCATCGAAAGTGGTCTTTGACCTTGAAATGACCTTTGACCTTGAGATGACCTCAACCTGCAGTGAACCTTGACCTTTTCAATGACATTTTGGCCTAAAATTGACTTTTGACCTTGGCATGACCTTTGACCTTGACATGGTCTTGACATTTGAGATGACGTTTGCTTTGCTATGATCGAAGTCCTATACACTCGGAACAACATCTACGACAGTATTTAAGATATTGAAGATTTAAAACTTTAATTAGCCCCCATTTGCATAATTTTGAACAGCATGACCTCTCATTATAAAAAGGCGAGAATTCATCTATAAAAGTATAATTGTGCCAAGTTTGTCGTTTCTACGTGTAATATTTTTTAAATGATATGTGGGACAAATTTGCCTGTAAAGAAAGAAAGAGAGAAAGAAAGAAAGAATTCCTAGAAAAATAATATATCTGTGTTCGCACACAGACATTATGATACATTAGCCTATTACAGAATTGGTACCATACTTTCAACGCTATGCAATTCTTCATGACAACGCTTGAAAGTGGGCTACACCAACACGTGCGCACACACGTCTAGGCTGTGTGGGATTCAACATTCCATTACGTGTCTGCCCTCAACAAAACAGTTTCTATTGCCACTACCCAGCATGTATTGAGAAAAAGTTAAGCAGAGACCTTGATTAAAAAATGAAAAATAAAATCCAACAGATGTAAGTTTCCAGCTGTTGTTTGGTGATACAGAGTGGGCGATTTGATGATATTATTGTTATATATATATATATATATATATATATGACATGACATAAGTTCAAAAGTAACCTTTACATGTCAATCAACTTTGCAAGCTATGAGTATATTAGGTTCAAGAATACTTGAAAATAGCTTTGAATAATCCTGCTTAAGTGTGCTGGGGATATATTCAAATGCCAAACATATTAAAGTTTGTAAAACATGAGAAAAAACTTTCAGCGCCACTTATTGAACAAAAAATGTGTAGAAGTACCCAGAAGTGTCCCTGTGCAATTTCAAAGTAATTGACCTGGCGGTTTCAGAGAAGATGTTAAAATATGTTCCCAAGAAATTAAAAAAAAAATCATCAAAAAATCCGAAAATCACTGCAGCATAACCACTGGAGCAAATTTTGTAAAGATCACCTTAGGTTCATCGTACAAGTCGAAAATAAGAATTGTTGACGGACTGACGGACACACGAGGACGGAAGAAGGACTATAATATAAACTCCACTGACTGACAAATAGTCAGGTGAGCTAAAAATGGTGAGTTCACACACTTCAGATTGCTCAAAATGGACATGCGTAACAACCAGCCACAGGGATGCCCTCTTTCTTGTTCTTTTTAAGTACAAAAAAGCACCGCAAAACCGTTCATCTAAAGACTATGTGTACGACACAAATTTACATTCAGTCTTATCACTGAGGAAACTGTTGCAGATATTATTAATTTTCTTAAACCAAATCATAGATTGGTCATGATAAACTATCTACGAATTTTCTAAAAATTGTCAAAGCTGAGACAACCAGTTCAATTACATTGTTTATATATCAATCACTTACAACTGGTATTTTTCCCGACTTGCGAAAAATAGCCAAAGTAGTACCTACCTTTGAAAAGATGATGCTTCCCGCCTTGACAACTATGGTCCCATTTCTGTTCTGCCCATCATCTCTAAAATATTTGAAAGAGAAATTATAATCAAATTTATGAATATTTCAAGTTTAATTCTTTATTATTTAGTAGTCAATATGGCTTTCGTGAAATGCATTACCTTACATCACGATATTGTGATCCATAAATTAAGTTATTGTGGTATTAGAGGTAAGGCCTTAGAACTTGTCCAGAGTAATTTAACAAATAGAAAACAAAAACAAAAATAGGAATATGTAATTTTTTTATTACATAAAATCTGAATTTTTTAAATATTCTAACTGGTGACCCTCAAGGGTCTATTTTGGGTCCTTTACTTTTTCTAATTTAAATAAATGATATAACAGTAATTTCTTCCTTTTTAAAACCCATAGTACAGTGAAACCTGTTTTGAGAGACCACCCGTAGAGCAAGCCGAAAAGTGGTCACATAAGGCAGGTGGTCTCTCAATGGAAGTATAACATGGGAAAGATAGCAAAAGGGACATAGTAAGCATGGTCTGAAAAGGCAGTTGGTCTTTCAACACAGTGGTCTCTCAAACAGGTTTCATTGTATATGATGACAATTGTTCATTTAGTGCATTAAATCGTCCAAGCTTAGTAAGATTAGATGAGTATGTTTCGCAACTTTTTAATATTGAACTAAAAAAATTAAGCACATGGCTAAAGGTGAACGAGTTGTATCTGAATATTAATACAACTAAATTTATGGTCTTCTATCTACCACAAAGATCCTTAAATGTTCCAAAACTTCAAATTGTCAATGCAACAATATAATGCGTAGATAATTTTCATTTACTTGGACTTGACTTAGATAGGCATATGGACTGGGACAGTCATATCCAAAAAGTAGAGTCCAAAATTTAACAGACTATAAGCATAATGAAAACATTGAAAAATTTTCTCCCGTCATATACTTTGCAAACAATCTATAATTCACTTATTCTTCCACGTTTTAATTATTGCCTTCTTGCTTGGGGACACAAATTCGAGATTGTGCGAGTAATTGACCACAGTAAGTACAGTGCCCATACTGAACCAATTTTAAATCGAGAAATTTATTGAAACTAAAACACATTTACAATTTACAGATCGCAAAATTCTATTATAAATTACAGAATGATAAAGTTCCTGTTATTTTCGTCACATAGAAATTACACCAACCACCCACATACATGAGCATAACACAAGATAAAAATTGTGACGCATAATCAACATATGTTTGCTAGATATTGTTTCAGAGACGAAATTACACCTAAACCTAAATGAAATGCCTGAAGTTATAAGGGAGAAGGTATATACCCATATTTATTTCGTTTTTTTTTCAATATATTAAGAGATATTATATAATGAATTATCAATTGCCCTGCCATATACCCAACTGTTATATTTGCAAAAGAAATAAGAGAGATAACTTGTATAATATAATCAGTTTACATGCTTTCCTAAATATATCGTTCATGGTCACTTACATTCTCATTATAAATTGTAATAGGGTGGCACACATGATAGCAATCTGTCAAAGATTTTAATCTGTATCTCTCTGACCTCATTATGCTGCTTTTTATTCAGCTGTTTTGTCTTTATCATCTTTTGGTTATCTTTAGTTATCCCATTTGTACCTATTATATCTTTCCTTTGGTCAAATAAAATGTTCCTGAGTCCTGAGTCCGGAGTTCTGAGTCCTTTTGGCGCTACCAATGAAGTTACACCCGACTGTTCATGTAGGAAATCTGAGCACAGTCACCCTTGATTCTTTCATACCAAAAGTAACGCTGCTGTTATTAGTACAGCAACATTGCTGGTATTATTACTGTGACATAGCTGGTATAAGTAAAGATCATTCTACCCGAATGGTGTCCGATAAATTCAAATAAGAGTATAATACCATTATCTCTGTCCTTAAAAATGATTGATTGATTGATTGATTGATTCAATGATCTAATCGAGCCTTTGCGCCTATAATTTTGCAGCGAATTTTGCAGTGTTGCTCCCTTGTATACCGGATAGATAAACTAAATAATCAATTATTTCTTTTTCAATCCAATTGGATATCATCTGCCAAGAAATAAATGGTTTGAATGTGGTATTCTACAAAAGCAAATTAAAGATGTGTTAAATATAAAATTTATAATGGAACACTCGTAATAATGCCGAGGAAGAAAACCCCAGCTCTTGGAGGAGAAAAGTATTCCCCAGACTGGGACCTGCCTGTTAGATGGTGTTCTGAAAGCTTTTCTACACTGGGTATTAAAGTCCATAAAGTCACAATGTTTCGGAGTAAAAAAATCATTAAAAATCACATGGATGAAATATGTGGATGGAAAATACATTTTGTAGTGTATATGTAAATGCCACACCTACAGATGATAGGTAATAATATGTGAGAACCACAGGTTTTCATCCTGTTATCATTTAAATTGAGTGATATTAGAAGAAATTCATGTGTGTGTGTAGCAGGGGATAGCAGCAATGAATGGAGCAGTTCTATTACCCAGGCCATGACCTTAGAATGCAGTAACCTGTTATTCTAACAAGGGAACATCTCTAAGCTTACCAATTGAAAATGTTTCACTATGCTCTTGAATCTTCACTGCTGCTATCACTTTTTTCTCCACATGAACTGAAATCACTGCAACTGTAAGTGTCGCTATCTAGGTGTATTATGACCTGATCAATTTCTTCTCTCAGTCCTTCAGTTTTCCAGTGGTAATTTTCTATTTTTTCTGTATGCTCAACAGCTTTTGCCCAATCGTCTGTAGATACATTTGAAAAGGCAAGTGGTACAAGCTCTTTAACGTCTTTGATTTTAAAAGTGGTATTTCTATCAGCAATGAAATGCTTCACCTTGGCCCATATGAGTTCAGTGGCATTAAATTCACACTGACGCACAGGGGTACGGAGTACAACATGTCCATGTTGCTTGGCAAGAACATCTGTGACATATACTGGAGTAGGTTTGTTTCTTTTTATTAATTGATATAGTTCTGGTTTTGTAAATTTGGGCTTGTACGCAATACTCCTTGACTGGAGCCACTCTTGCATGACAGCCTTCCTATGGCTCATATTGGGAGAAATACTGTCCTCTGTTCTCTTATTATGGTAGACTGCATTGTCTAGCACGATAACACTGGGTACTTTCAAAGCAGGAATAAGTTTAGTTTCAAACCATTCCATAAAAGTTATGGTATTCATTTCACTGTGGTAATCTGCAGCATCATGTTTCCCCACAAATACAAGGTCACAATTAGGAAGGAAACCTTCATCCTTATTTCCTGCATGCAGTATTATCAGTCGCTGTTCTTTACCAGAAGGTATATTTGGTAATTTTGTGACATCATTGAGAACACCATCTTCTTTGTCAGAAAACATACCACATTTATGAAGAACTGGCAGGCATGTGTAGCCCCGACAATGATTTTGATTTACCCAGGTTTCATCTCTGTACACTACTGAGAAACCTTTATCCCTGTATTTTCTAATGTCTCTTAAAAATCTTGCGCGTGCAGCAGTGACATCTGCCCTTTCTGTAACTATTTGTCTGTTGTCGGTTGTTTTGCGCCAGCAAAACCCAAGTTCCTTCAAGACAAACCGCAGATGCACAGTTGAAATACAAATATCCGGTTCCAAAGCTTTTTTTAATTTTGTAAGCGTTGGTAAGTCTCTCTCTTTGTAAAACTTAAAAACATTTTGTCTGATTACTTCTTTATCAAAACTATCTATTTTTTCTTTCTGGTTCTTGAAACGGTCCCTGTGTTTTCAACTGTTGAGTTTACAACAATCGTTTTTACAGCTGTTCGTGAAACCTTAAGTGCCTGGGCTGTTTTCTCAAAAAGATTTCCTTCAGTGAGGCGCCTTCCCACACGCTGCTTTTTATTTTCTCTTTGAAAATACTTGTATACTAGTATTATATCTTGTCTCTTGGTTTCATCAAAATGATACTTCACCCTTGCTGCCATACCACATCGACTTGCCATTGTGACAATAATGAACCAATGACAAAAACATGCTTCTGTGGGCCTTAGTGGATGAGATAATCTACTCAATACATTTACTTGGGTTACTCATTCAAAATATGAATGAGAGTTTACAATAAAAGCTGTTTGTAATTGTGTTTGTGGTTTCAGTTTTGCAGAAATTTTCACGTGGAACAGCCACACCTCAATCACAGATTACTTCAAACCACCAATAAGCATATCAATGGAGTCCTCGTATACATGTGCTTCTGTTGTGACTGTTCCATCAATAGAACACACACATGCGTAGTTTCTATTAACTTTTTCAATAGCTGACTCCCCATGCAAAAAGCTTTTCCACTACAAAATGGTAATTACATGTTTAAAAAATAAAAAAGATACATAGTGTGGTGCGGCAAACAATGCTCAGTGCATTGAAGAAAATTTCACAGTTAAATCTGCTTTTCGTGAATTTTGGTGAATTTTTTACACTAAAACATTGTGACTTTACGGACTTTACCTTTGATGAAAATGAACTTGTTATGAGTTTTTTTAACTTTACCTTTAAGGTGCAGTCTTTTAAAGATGTATTAAATGTATGGAGAGTCAGAAACCTGTCTTTGATGGAAGAAATGTGGTACTAAAAAGTTTAGCTGCATCAAAACTGTTGTATTGTGTTTCCTCGATGTATATTGATGAGAAATATATTGATCTTGTTCAAAAGTGCATACATGAATTCATGTGGAATGGTCCAACTCCTAAAGTAAAAAATTCAATAATGTACAAGAAAATATAAGATGGTGGACTGAAAATACTACATTTTAAATCTCAAGTGAAATCTTTATTATTAGAATGGGTCAAAAAACTGTTTAGTGATGATGATGCAAAATGGAAACATACATTTCAAGCTTTCATTGCATTCATCAACGTTAAAAACTTGTTTTTGTCAAGTTGTTGTATTGGTGAAAACTGGAAGGTGCCTTTGTTCTATGAAAATGTTTTTGACATTTGGAACCAGTACAAAAGAAAGAATGAGCCTATTAATGGTAATGAAGTCAGGAATGAATTTTTTATATGGTTTCATGATTTGATCTTGATACAAAAACGACATGTTTTCCTTATACATTGGTACAGATTAGGTATTAAGCGAATCAACGTTATTCTCGACATTGAAGGTAATTTTTTGTCACAGGAAATTTTGCAGAGATAATTTGGTCTACAAAACAAATTTTTTGGAAAATTTGTCTATTCGATTGGCAATTCCATGAAAATGGAAACAGTTACTACTGAGTGACCATGATAGAAATATTTTTAATGAGCCAGTGATAAACATAGATGGGAAGAAAAGCAAAATAAGTTTCACCCAATGTAAACAATTTTATTGGACGTTAGTATCTTTTGATAATACTGAATTGAAACCTATTGCATGGCAGCGTTGGATGGAAAACTCAAATCTTAAAGAAGATAGTTGGGAAAAAATTCATACTTTACCTTTTCAATGTACTTTTGAAACCAGACTACGAAGTTTCCAGTTCATTTTTATACATAGATCTGTGACACATAATGCTCAGTTATATAAGTATAAACTTCCAACATCAGAACAATGTTATTTTTGAGAAGAAAAAGACACCATCATTTCGTTTTTGTGGATGTGATCATGTTGCTGGTTTGGGGGAATTATTTCAACAATGGTGGAACACATGTGTTTATAATTATAACATTAATCTGACAGAAATAAATATAATGTTTGGATACTTTGATGATACAAAAAGGTATGCTCTTAATAATTGATTGCTACAAGCAAACCATTTTATCCATTGTTCTGTATGTAAAAGAGAAAGGGTTTCATTTCGAGCCTTCCTTCGTTCCATTAAAATAAGTTAGAGGCAGAGAAGCATATTATGTATAATAGAAGTAAGCAACATATATTTGTATCTCGCTGGAAATTAATTGCACAGAATCTTTGTATTACTTGTTGAAAAAGGCAATAAAAAATCATTAAAAAAAAACAAAAAACCCCCAGCTCTTATGTGATACAGCTGTTGTTGACAACGGCGACATATCTGTTTTTTTGCACTGTGCAGTTTTTAGATATCCATGCATCTCTCTCTTTCCGGGGATTATTCATTTGCCTGGATTTTCTCGTTATAATTTTTTGGTCGAACCCTTCGTCCGTTTTGTGGTTTAAAGCCTAATGTGGTTGACATCTTTTAATAAATGTAAATCCATTTAAATATAACATACAATAAAAACTTGAAGTCACTTGACTTTCTACAAAATAAAATTATCGTGATTTGTGGGAAGTGGATGGTTTATTGGATAAAGCAGCATATTTCATCCGCTGTACATCAATGTACACCAGTGGCATCACACATCTTTTTTTTCCGGCACTACCCTAAATAATATTGGCAACAACATTTTAAAATTGTAAACATTCTGTAAGCTCAAGTTCGACGATCGCCTCATACCTCTGACGTCATCCGAGCAAGTGGGAAGCGACAGAGTTATCTCTTACGATGGTCCTATTGTTGTGATTGGCAGGGCTCAGTCTGCATACAACAGACATTTTCCGGCGCTCTCCATGTTTCAAAGAAGTCCCCCCCCCCCCCCCCAAGATATACACTGGGTCGCAAAACATTTCCGCATTTGAGAGGAAAAAAATATGTACACAAAGTTCACTTTAGTTGAATGTGATTTTTGTTAGCTTTCAGGGATGCTGGAATATGTGACAGTTCTACGTTGCTGACAATTTGTATAAACAATGCCTCGATCTCTAGTCATCATGAGCCTTGAACTAGAGAATATCTCCTGCAGAAGAAGCCAGACAAGGCATAATGTACTGTGCCACGTTAACAACTGAGTCCCGTTGTCTCCGATCAATACATTTCTTTCGGGTGCTGGTTTTTATCTGTACTGTGTTTTAAATCTGTCATCGGTCCATGGCATCAGTGGAACAAACGTAAAAGTTCCTGTTCCTCCTTCTTAAGCCACATTCCCAACACATCTATATTTATATCAGATTTTTTCCATTTTTACGAGAGTTTTTAATACAATTTATAGTTTGAGATAGTTGATGAGGTTTTTTCCTTGAATGAATCTCGAATTTTTGTGTGAAATGTTGACTGTTTCTAAGTGTAAAAGGAATAAGTTGACCTTGGCCTATCTGACAATGTACAGCGTGGAATGGTTTATACGAGAAGTCAACATGCGCCGTACAGGTCTGCAGCGCCATCTGTTTTGCATGAACCTGCCCAACCCTAAGAGCAAGGGGTGGACTTTCTGAGGATGACTAAATGTTCTTTACAACAATGCCAGCTCTTGGCATCCCTGTGTTATTGATAAGTTTAACTTCTTCATATAGCATGCACATACGTTGGTCCTTTGCTGAATATACTTGTTCCCGTTGTTCCTTCTTCTTGCGCTTTAGTGAAGGGAAATATATCTTTCACGTTTCGTGGGCAGTACACTTCACAATATGCTCTGAGTTAACATGAAAAAAAGGGTCATACTTATACTTTGAATCAGTTTCCAATAGTTCCAAGGTAGGTTTAACAGGATATATTGCCACCAGTTTAATCGCGATAAAACAGTCAATTTCAAGGCACATCTCAAATTCCGGGTAACAGGTCAGGAAATATTAAAAAGGACATCCAACTCATAGTGTCACTTTTTATGTTGATAACCTAGACAGGACTTTCAACGCACTAGCCCAAGGGTTTCATGCCAGCTCATCAATTGTCTTTATTTTCATCGACGTTCTGGTAAAAGCATTCCCGACCATGTATAAGACTGTGTACCGTTGATTATAACCCTCTCTTGCACCAGCCATATCGTAATAAGCAATATCGTTGATAGAGCTGTGGACTAAAGAACAGTAAATTAACTGTTTTACGTGGGATATCCGTTGACAATTTTGTGTTTGTGTGTTCAGTTATGGATTATATGCAAAATTGGAGGCTCACGCAATGTATTTCGCACATGGGAAACGTGGGGCTTACCTGTACAGAGAACCTGGGATTTATCGCAGATGATTCTTAATCTTTGTGGCTTTCTCTACGTCCTGTCCCTCTTTAACACAGGTATTGGTGATTCTGTGTTGATACACAATACATTGCCTGATACATAACGTGTTCCGGGTGTTTTTATATCTTAATTTAGCATAACATCATGTTAAGCTCTTCAGCGGAAATTAACATCCACATTTGCCAGAGGTATATTACCAAACATAAATCTATCATAGTAAACTAATCTGTTCCTAAATCTTTTTGATTGGCTAATTTCAGCTAAAAAAATAAAGGCATGGTTTTGTTCACTCAATTAAGAAGAAAGTCCAGTCCCTAAAAGTCACATTTACACGTTTATGGCACTCTGGGGAAACGAGAGGCGATAGACAAAGGAGTCTCTTCGTGCCAATTTAATTAACCCTACTTCCGCCTGGATCAATCAAAGACACAGGGGCAGCATTGCCGTTTCCCTTCCATTCCGGTTAAGTGCCAAAGCGACCAAGATTTACAGGGCAGCGTTGGCTATTGGTATAGAAAATCTCGTTTATCATATTTGGACACCACTGTAATGAATGGCGCGTGTCTGCACTTTATGTGATTACGAATACATGAAGCATCGGAGACGACGTCGTATAAATCCCTTTAAGAGAAGATAGTGTTTGTTCAGTTTGGACTTATATGTAAAGAAAAAATTCCCTTTCCTGCATACGCCGGTATATAAATTATTGTTATTCTTCCTTGTGTGAAGGAAGACTATTTCAATTGTATGTTCCATAAAAACATACTGCTTTGTGTGGGTGTTTAATCAGCTTCTTCGAAAGGTTATATCTTCTGAAATAAATCACAAATGGAAATCTTGTGTAAAAGAAACGCGAGTCCAGTGACGGACATACGGACTGTTACGCTTCCCATTTGCTCCTTTTTACCGACTCACGTAAGCTGTAATTAGCCATTTCCATGGACGTAGAACGTGCTGAAGTTGATTTCCAAACAACTTTTGATATCGAACGAACCCATGAATCATCAAGCACGATGGATACATAAACTTCAACCGTTAACATGGACTACGAGAATACATGTACTTGGAGCTGCCCACCTGCTGTGTTTCAATGAGCTTGATATTTTTACTGTGATCAATCAATGAAAACAAAAACATTTGTCGTCCAGTATTCTATTATAACATTGAAAAAATAGTTCTTTTCACATAGCTTTCAAACAAATCATCTTAAAGCTTTACATTCAGACCTTTCACATAACACATTTTACGAATTTTGCTTGACCTGACATATAAATTTGTATCAAATTTCCACGTTTACTTCGTCTGTGTGGCCTGTATGAATTTGTGTCAAACGCGTAGATACCACACATCTGCCAACGGGATCGCTTCCAGATTTTAAACATCAATAGAGCCAGGCAGATCAGAGACGAATGTGAAAATGGTTCAATTTTGAAAGCATCAATAGCTTTCAAATGTAGGTTAAAAAACCCACTAAGAATGACACTGGGCAATCAAACATACAGTGGAAGGAGAGATGACCTATGCAAATATTTCTTGGCTATGCAACTGATGAAACATGTACAATTGATGGAACATCCTCTTTTTAATGGATCTGTCTCTTTCTTTCTCTGTCTGTCTGTCTGTCCGTCTCTCTCTCTCTTTCTTTCTCTCTCTCTCTCTCTCTCTCTCTCTCTCTGTCTCTCTCCAAATTAATGAAACTGGTACTATAGAAAAGGACAAACCCAATTACAAGAACGGGTGAAAAGATCATATAGATTTAAAAGGCGTAAATTTTAATTTCCGCAGGAATTCCACATGGCAGTCGGAACGCCTCTGTCACTTTGCTCTTGCGATAGGAGCCTTTTGTACGCACTATGATTCTCTAGTTTTTCCGCTGTAATGTCATACCATCAAATTGTATTTGGAATACAATCCCGGATGCAGATTCACTGTAATTTCCACGTGTACAGTAGCTCCCGCATGATACTGATTCGTCTTGTCACTGACATCCATGATAATAAATCCAAGGTGGCTGAATGAGCACTTTGCCGAAAGAAATTGTCATCTCACTAATGTTCTACAGCTGCTTGATTGCCATGCATGTACCCTGCAAACTATGAAAAGGAAGGTAAAAAGTCGGCGATTTTACTAAAATTGTGACATCCTATGCCTTTGATACTTGGTTTCCACTCTGATTAGTGACCTCGAAATATATGACATTTGCCAGTCATGGTCTCAGGCCAGAGTGCAACTAATTCAACAGGAGAAAAAGCACACAACTCTTCTATAAATCATTTTATTCACGAAAGACTCAGACTCAGAAACAGGTGTTTTGGGGGCCAAAAGTATACCGGTGTGCAATATAACATGCACAAATAATAATTATGGATTTGGCCGAGGATACTTTCATTAAGACAAATCAAAGCTGTCGCTATCATGAAAGCCACCCCGCAGAATGGTTGCAAGATAATGGCAATATTAACAGATACTACTACACACTGCGAAAATAATAGTGATTAAAAACAATGCACAGGTACTAGTCGCATATAAATTACATTAGAACTAATTAATATTTTCTATAATACTTAACTAGGAGTTAGGAATGTGCACAAACATAACAATTGGGTAAAGACCATGGATCACTATATTGTGAAATTAATAAGATTTGACGTAACTAGCAAATGCTTTAAGGCTATGTGTAAATGCCTCGTCCCAAGTGTTACTAGGGGCATTATTTATAGTATACTATCTTGAAAAATGTTTTGCGTAAACATGTTTATATCTGGTAATAGGAATAAATCTGGCTTGCGTTGTAATAATACGAGTACTGTTGTCTTTATTTAACTAAAACGGTAGTTTTTGAAGAATATCAAGAAGATTATTATTAATATACTTATGGTAAAATTTATATTTTGAAACCGTAATATATGTATTCGATTTGTTTGAGTTTCAAAAGGATGTATTCATATTTAAATGCGGTCCTACTCTAACACCTATTGAGCAAAAGAGGGAGCCACCTGCATCAGGGCAGATCCATGTATTTAGCATGGTCAAAAGTACTTTCTCAATAAAATAAACAAGAAAACAGAATAATCGTAAGAAAATGTTTTAACATATATTTGAAACATAAGGGATGCCCAAATTGATTAGAAATATGCTCTCTTTGGTTGAAAATGTGTTATTTATGGATGTTTATGTAGCATGTAATACAAATCTGCCCTAATCATATGGTGGAAGCATCAGTCTGTTGCTCCGGCAACACAGGAAGTGAGATGGATCGCAGTTAAATATGAATGTCGCCTATTGTTTAAAAAGCGGGGCAGTATGGACATTTTTTTATAATGTGATTTTAACACCCCATTTCTGTACTTTTTCTAATTTAGTGCTATTTCAACCCCATATTAAAACTCCATAAGTTAAAAGTGGTAGTATCAATGCGTTATATATCATAACTTTTGCAGATATAGGGATAGTACATTCGAGTTCATTCAGAATCCTTAAGAATTTAGTTATTTTGTTTGACATCTTTCAGTATAAGTTTTCCAAATGAGTTGTTCGTCCATTGTAATCTCTAGGAAATTAGATAACATGACATGTTTTACTGGAGAAATAATCATTCTTCTTTCGGATGTTTTGAATTTTTTACTGTTTGAGGAAATAACATAAATTGTGTTTTGGTTACATTGAGTGACAGTTTATTAAAGGCTAACCATTCAGTTTTGTGAGTTCATGATTGATATCATTATCTATATTAGACTTTACATCCACATTAAACGCATTTGATGTGGATGAGAGAGTAGTGGCGCCAGCGTACAGGATTATTTTGAACATTTTAGTTGCTTTGCTCATATCATTTAACAAGTCAAACAGTGCCTGTGCACAAAAATTAGAAAATTTCCATTCGATAAAATTAAAGTAATAATGGTCCAAGAATAGATCCCTGGTGTACACCAATAGTCAATGGGTATGATTCTGATTTGTTATTATCAAGTGTTGCATATTGTTTTCCATCCATTAGGTAATTCTAAACAATTTGCCCGACAGGTGTTTTGCTACCATCGTATCTTGGTAAATGTATACAAATGGGCCACACAACACCAGTTCGAATGGTTTAAGTCTTACTTGAGGCCGTTATCACTTCTGATTTATTTGGTGGGGGGGTTTAAACCATGTTTTGAAGTATAGCATTAATGTTTTGCTACAAACATCATACCATTTTACTAAGTCGAAAAAGTTGATGGCTTGTATTTACATGCATGTCAGCAGAACTTTTGGTCTCTTGGTTGTAAAAATCTTATGTTGAGAGACCTTCAGATGTTCTGACGAATGAAGTTCCAACTAGACCCATTTACGAGTAGCAGTTCACGTTAGTGGTAATCTAGACAATAGATCTGAAGTATTTTAGTTTATTTATTTGTACCAAGTCAAACGGTGCATGTTGAATCTTCCATTTGATGAAAAAAAAATAACAAAAAAAAAGACCGTACCATTATCCCGAAAAATGGCGGCGATGAAAGTGGAAAGATGGAGGATTGCTTTCTGTGAAACCAATAGTGACAATCGTGATGTCTGTAGGAAAATGTGTGTCTGCAATTACTGATCATCTGCCCTATGTACACTGCTAAATAAACCTATCGTTTGCTTTAAAATGCCTTTTGTATATTCATGTCACAGACTATGTATAATGGAATTTAAATCTTTTCAAACTGCCTGATCCTCAGCATTTGATGATTGGATCAAAATTCGAGCTTTGGATTAACAGTTTGGCTACTTGGAGCATCGTGACACAAAGTACCTGTTGCTTTACTTTTGTCATCAGAATAAATTATATTCTGTTTTGGGATTTTTTTACTTTTTTTTTTTTTTTTTTTTTGCTTTGTTCCGTTGCATAATACAATTACCTCTGGTTCGGATTCGTCACGAAGGAGTTCATATTGAACTTAATAAATAATGTCTAAACCAGTGTTGTGAACTGCTACACTGCCCCAACCATACGTATAGGAACACATGGTATTGAATATCCAATGGGCCAGTTTTATTGAATTGCCTCAAAACACAGAACAGCAATCGCGTTAGATAAATTTGTCTAAACTGCCTTGATTGGTACACTTTCACGACATGTCAAAAACAATCCTCTTTCGCAAATTGGAATACAGTAATCCTCGCAATGCAGATTTACAGCTTTTTAAACGCCTTTAATGTTATGCTTGATTGCATCAACTAGCTCATTGATGGTGGTCAGGAATAAAAATGTCATTTACAGATCGGGAAAAAATTACAAGGACACTATAGGTAAATTAGAAAAGATATTCTGCGATGAATAAAGCATGAAGAGTCAGGAGAGGTACAAGGAGAGGTGCAGTATTCTCATGAATTGCGAAGAACACCTGAATACAAATTGGGAATCCAGAATGAGGAGGGAGGGAGGGAAGAAGATTCCCTTAACAGTTCGCTCAAATCTAGAAGCTCCATGAAATCAGACGGATTACAAGGGTAATCATGGCCCTTCAACGCATTCTGAAAGTTACCCCATGAAAACATAGCTTTCACAAATACCTGTTGAACAGGGATTGGCAAATATAAATCAATGAAAATGAAAAAGAGGTCGACAATAACGATGAAAACGAGTATGAAAATAAAAAAAAAATCCTGCAATGCTTCTACATTAACATCAAAATACCTTTATGATAGCGCTGCCTTTGCTTCTCTCGGTGCAAGTGAATATACTATACCATGTTTAACTGATAAAAATGAAAAAATTCCCGGGTGGAACGTTCTAGAACAGACACATTATTTTAGTACCTATAGTTGGAGAAGTAGTTACTTCTTAAGGGTTGGTACGATCTCTGTAAATAAGAAGCTTTATATGGTCAAAATATCATTATGCCCTCAGTTTAATTCAGAAAAAAAAACAAAGAACGTTGTGACACCAAGAACTTGGCCGAAGTTGTTATGAAGGACTATGCAAGAAACATGCAGGCTATAGCCGATCTAGTGTAGTAATTGGTGAGCACAACCCTGCATTAACTGGCCAACTTTTCACACGAAAATGTGACGTCTTGTGTGATTCGGCTCCGTACAATGACTAAGAAATGATGCATTTATGTAGCAAACACAAAGAATTAAGTAACCCCCCCCCCCGAAAAAAGAGTAATATTGATACTGACGTTTTTGATAACGGTTTGAAAATTCTTATCTACGTATAAGAAAGATATAGGTAATGAAGACTTCTGTTATCTTTTTAATTATAATATAAGCGAGACTCAAACTTGCAACCTTTGGCACCAGTCGTCTAGATGAAATAGGAAACGCACATATCCACTTGACCAAATCCCCATTCTTATAAAAGAATGCTTCAATGGAGGTAGTTATATGCGAGTACCATATAAACAAGGCTATGCAGTATATATACTGAGTCGGCATTAATTTCCAGATTCGAGGACTTAAATCCACCAGCATTAAGGAAATGCCGAAAATATATTTTATGATTGGAACGAACGAGACTCGAACTTTATATATATATATATGAGATTTTGAAAACTCGGAAGAAAATCGCCTCGTTATAAAGGGGCCAAGCTGTGGAACATTCTCCAAGCTCATTTCGCAGAAGTCACATCCCTACCACAAATCTCAACTCCAGCACGACCATGGCCCGTAGTTCGCTACCCCCATATATTGCCTATGTCAAGGCACGAATAGGATCTAAAAAAATATTTCCGATACTTTTTGTGTCATATAACACTATGTATGCCTATATAGTTTCATAAGAAAGTTCATAGTAATTACTTGTATCATTTCATCCTTCTTCCCATTATGCACGTCGTGAGATCGTGCCAGCTGATGTTGCTTTCTTATATATCTATCAACATGAAATAAAGATTATTATACTATGACTTCCGCTGAGCCAGACTCTGTATAACATGTTATTCGACGGACAGTTTGCTGCAGGTTCAATGAAAAAGGTCACAGGTTGTTAACGCCACCTCTTTCGTCTTTATACGGGTACCGTCTTTATCTAGTTTACTCTGTGGGACCCTGCTGCCAACAGTAATGGAAAATTTATTCCAGTATAGTCCCGGGAGTATAGTCTATTGTTTCGAACCGTTGACAATAGGTATCCCAGATAAATATAAGAGATGTCTTTAGTTGTAGTACCGAAGATACTCTAGCATACACATAGTCCGATTTATCATTGAATCTTAAAACGGATCCATTTTTGTATTCAGAATATAATTTATATACGGGCTACATAGGTACAGAGCACGAAGACAAATTTGGTGTAAATTTACAAACGTTTTCGAGAGTAATTGACTGCTACAACCATACTATCAGATAATAGACTGGGTATAGAACTTGCCCACCGTGCGTAAATGGAGAGCACTTCACTAATTAAACACTATTAATTGTATGTTCTATGACGGCGCTTTAAATGCAAGACCAGTTAGTTAGTCAGTCCAATACTGCCAAAAATACCAGCGTGTATCACTTTTCCGCTTCAATCAATAAATTCTGTTGATTATTGTAGTGCTATAGTTTTGGTAGTCTATTCTATCTGTCAAGTACGTGCACAAGCAGTCAATCGAACATGTAAGCGCCGATGAAACATTCTTCCAACACCTGCTTTTAGGGTTCCGATAAGAAGCCACTGTTATATTCAACAGTCTTGGTTTTCCTTTTCCCCTATTTTCACAGTTGAGGAATAATAAGCAAGAGGAATAGTGTGGACATTCTGAGTTAGGCTCGGTGAAGATTTCCTAAACATACTTATAATTGGCAACTTAACGTCGAGGCAACGGCATTGTTAACAGGGCTTGTGCAAGAATCACTTCTCTCAACATTTCCGGCCTAAATTAGGATCATGTCAACGGCCTGTACCCACTTCCGCCAATGAAAAGTTTACCTATTTTTCTGAGATGTCAAATATACATTATTCAAGTGAAACATTCAAGCAAACAAGCAAATTATATATTTTATGTTCGGAACGAGCGGGACTCCAACCTGCAACCTTTGGCACCAGTCGCCTAGCTGAAATGGGAAACGCACATATCCACTCGACCAAATCCCCATTCTAAGAAAATAATGGTTCAATGGAAGTAGTTATACTTCAAACGATTGCATATACATTGTATTATCATAATAACAATTGTAGCCACATCCTTAATATATAGAGGTACTGATTACTGAGTTGTGCTCCTTCTTGGGCAATCACTGCTGTTACTCACTAAGAATTGGTTGCAAACAGAAGCCTATTCAGGTTTAACAAATTATCATGGATAGTCTCGCCATGGTGGAAGAAAAGTAGTTTTTTTCCTGTACGGTCTCACTAAAGCTGCCGTCAGCAGCTCATCGTGGATTACGTGAAATGCTATCTTGTGAAAGACGAAACAGTGCCAAATTATTTGGGCGTATCATTCTATGTTGTAGTGATGCTCTGGAAGAAGTTGGGGGATGCTACGATGGGTGTACTGATATTAAAACATATCCCGGTTTGAACAAGATAACCCAACAGCTTTGCTTCGTGCAACGTCACAAAGGAAAGTTATCGACATGAAGCATGCAATCATGATAGGACTCACCAACAATCCCCATTTAAAACGTTTTCTAATAAAGAGAGCAATACCAGGAAACATAAAACTAGATGACATGTAACACCCGTCAGCCTGAGTAAGATAGAGTTAGTCTATCGTTCACCATTAACAAACAGACAAAACTGTACCCCTGCAGCGTGGAGAAAATTATATGCAACAGTTTGCAATTTTTTTTTATGACATGTATCAATAGAATGTGAAAGTTTCTTCTTTAATGATATTAAATTGTTAAAGAGTCTGTAATGATACAATTAGGATTAGACAAACGAGTTGATGATCATGATAAAGTTCTTTTAACTCTTTGGTGTCCGCCGGGCAATACTTTAAAACATTGTTAATGTATGATTGCTTTCCAATTTTAATTCAATATATAACATGCGATATTCATTATAAATGTGACAAATATATACTCTGTGACGCTATTCTACTATCTACTAGTACAGAAAAATTCATAAATAATACATGAAATAAATTGTTGATAAACAACTCAAGATTTGGTGTAAAGTGATACAAAGAATCTACCAAACAGGTTCTTCGTGCAGAATATGGATCCTTTTATAAATGCTTGATTCCTGATGTACATAGCAAAGGCATATTAACCCTTTTAGTGTGAAAGGGTCATCGGCTCTCCTCCGTTGTATCCAGAGTGCGCCGAGGAAAACTGTTGAACTATTGTTATGGTCTCTGCAAATATAGCCAAGCTGGCACTTAAAAGGAAGGAACGTCTGCACACCCAGAATTTCAATAGGGTATTGTTATATCAATTCAAAGCACATCGACTTTAGCTTAAATGGGCAATGAGTGAGTTAAGCCATGAAAGCCGCTCTGGAAAAAAATCAATAGGTCCAGCGCTACTAACATCCTTTTAGAGGTCTTTACGCGGTATTCACCAACGATGTATTTAACCCTCTGAAGCCAAGGTTTATTATTTATTTTTTTTTTTTTACTCTTTTGCTTTTAATCACTCTTGATTGTTACATTGCCCTCCTCCACCTACCCACTCACCCACACCAAAACAATCTGTACGTAAATTTGCAAGAAACCTAAAGTTGATGGGCTTGTTGAATATATATTGCCTGATTGTCCGAAAATTAGTACAAGGTACTGTGGTACAAAACCGTATCGTTGTGGCGTTGTTACTTGTGTCACTGGGGACTGAATAAGCCAAATAGCGACTTGGCTTACCGTTATTATTGTTATCATCATCATCATCATCATCATCATCATCATCATCAGTGGTAGTAGTAATAGTAGTGTTAGTAGTATTTTTATTAGTAAGGCTTCAATCATTGGAAGAATGTTGTAACTCCTGGGTACTGATTAAAACTTGCAAGGTAAAAAAATTCAATTCTATTCATATATTTTGTATAGAATTATACATATATTCTTGTATATGTAGGTGATAGCGGCTGTAATGATCTTAAATGCACCCTATTCAAAAGTCATATTTGGAACACTACTACCCTCTGGTGGCAGAAATCAGAATGAGGCTGGGATGGAACCAATTTGAAACCAAATCAATCTCCCCATTCAAATTAAATTTGCTTGCCTTTCGAGCTCATATCTATATATTTAAAACACTTTTGAGTACACCCATTGTACTATCCTGTTAGGAAAACTCTAGGACTACAACAGTGAGAGAAAAAAACAGGTCTTCATTTTTTTTTCATTTTTGCAAAAGTAACTGAGATGTAGTCTGTTAACATGAAATAAGGTTTCATGGCAACATGTTTAATATCATTTCATTACATAACATAATCTGTTGAATTCATCTTTTGGAAACAGTCATTCGTTTGGCTGTGTAATTTGTACTACCTGGGATATCAATACATATATATATATATATATATATATATATATATGTATACAAACATGGTCCAATACTCACGTTTCATCGGAATTTTTATGCCTGATTAGAACTTAGGTCTGCACTGACCAGTTTGCTCCATCAACAAGTCAATTGACCTTTATAATAGAAATGCCTGTGACAGCTAATTATATATCCTTAAACCTCGTATTTTATTAAACTGTTGCTGCTGGAAATTACTAGAATGTACAGTGAGTCAACTCAGTTATTTTGGCTTTGGGTGCAACTGTACAGGATATCAAAATTGCAGTGAGATGTATGTCAGCAGCAATTAGGAGAAGTTAAAACACTGAAGATTTTCCCCTTATTTTGTTGTCCTAGAGTTTTCCTCACAGAATGACACAATGGTTATATTCAAAAGTGTTTTAAATGATAGATATGAGCTGGCAAAGTAAGCAATATTTTTAACATGTAAGTGAATGGGAAATTGAATTAGTGTCCACCACTGTTTCTGTCACCAGAGGCCAGAAGTGTTCTAAATATGGCAGGGACTTTTGAATAGGGGTCTCCTGGCCCATTGTAATTTACTGATATTCCCATGATTTTTTTGCACGATATATGCAGTGTTTAATCTTGTTATTGTGTAACGTTTTATTCTATAGCCAAATAAACGTCTGAACCTGAGTCAGCTGAGTATGCTCACTGAGGAGCAAACCTCTAATAAGATTGCAGACCATTAAATACAAAATCCACCCACTGAATATTACAAATGTACAGAGGTAAAACATAAGGCTTTGAAAAGAATTGTTGCGGATGCCAGCTTTATTTATTAAGAAATTTTCTAGTGAATGTCATTATCTATAGGCTATTTAATATATCCATGAAACTAGTCAGAGAAATTGATGAAAGTGAGAAGTTTGATTCTGGTTACCAGGGCAAGTGAACAAGTTGAATGCGGAAAGGACACTTCCTGTGTCGAATGATCTCTGCCCTAAATCAGTCTGTGCCAAGGCTGGGCTTAGATAGCGAACTAGCTTATTGTCTGAAACGGCGCAAATAATAACACGTCCTGTTGTTTTGGTATTTCTTTTAAATTTTGCATGCTTTTTATTGCTGCTTGCCAAAGAGAGAACGGAGCTTGAGGAATAGGGCAATTTACGACACGTAACTTTCCACATCAGAGGAAGTAATAGGAACATCATAGGTACAGTCACAATATATTTGAAAACGTTGGTCATTAAAATACCAATTATTAAGTCGGTGATGATACAGTCAACATAGTTAATAAGTTTATGACAAGCAGATTTGTAGTTTGGTAAACGAAGCTTCTTTTTGAAAATGCAGTTTGAGATGTGTATCAGCGCCAAGGCCAAAATAAATTAGCTTATAAAAAAAGTTTCAAAGACCAGCACACCGGTAGAGCTGTGGCGTGAATGACGCCTTACTTGGGACGCCCTGGCGGCTCATAAAAACGCATTCAACCTGTTAGAGATGTGGTAAGGTTTACAGCTGTGTTCCATCGGCGGTTGCAATATTAGAGCCAACATTTCGTTACACACTGATGTTTCCGCTGCATATGCTTTGCAAGGAATCACAAGAAAGTACACAAGTAATTAAAGTATTAAGCTGTGTATTAATCTTGCCCAGAAGCAAAATCGGGAAATTCCATCCATACCTTGTTTGACATGCAAAGGCACCTGTATGACTTTTTTGGCTTTTCCGGAATAGCATCTATAGGTAAACTTGCCAATTTTCTTCCCTCATCACGGTGTTCTATGTGGATCGAGGCAATATTGATTCATCTATGTATAAATAGTGGATTATTGAAACACTTCCCTTGTAACAACATCCATATTTATCTGTACAAATCAAAGCATCAATTCAAAGGCAAGTTGATCGAGTCGAGTCCTGTGAGTCTCGCTAGCCGGTATCTGATCAAATGTTACAGCTACACGATGATTGATTCCCTCCTGTGCTATTATATACTACAGTAAAAGTACAAGCAACCAGGTAAATAAATACCCACGTGACCGCCCCTAGACTAATTTTCAATAAGGTTTGCAAAATTTCCAAGGTAAATAGAATATATATATATCTATATCTATATATATATATAATATATATATATATATATATATATATATATATATATATATATATATATATATATATATATATATATATATATATATATATATATATATATATAGAAACGTTAAGTGGTCCATTACAGTTCTGCCACTGCGATAGATATTTGTTTTAGACTGTTCAGCGTAGTATGGCCATACTTGATCTTACAGCACCGGCACAGGTCACGAAGAGGAAAAGCTGACTTACGGGACTGTTGTCCCATTCCGTCATAAAAAAAGCCCAGTAACATTCACATGTAAGCCAACCAATGTAATTACCTTTTCATCCAAGTTCAAACTGAATTTACTCAATTATATACATATGTACAAAGACAACACAACTGGATCACCCGGATGATGCTTGAGTGACTCTAAGAGGTCTAATATACCAGTGGACAGTCTCTTCATTTGTCGTGCGTGAGCCTTTGGGCATATTTTATGTTTCTTTTCGAACTGTAAAGGAAAATTTGATTTGGAGCAAATCTGTCTGTGTGCTAACCTCGCCACCGGGCCTAGATGGTTAATTTTATGACCTGGTAAACCTTTGTCAAACGCTTTCTGGCGACACTTCAATAGGAGAGAATTTCGTGTGACCAATCAAATAATGGCGGTCATTTTCACTCTGGTTCTCCTTGGGAATAGCCGAGCAGGCTGCATTGAACAAACAGGCATCACGGAGGGAGTTTGGTCAGACAATAACATGGATATTTCTAAGTTTAGTATTAACAGCGCGGCACGTGGTGGCAGAATGATATTAGGTGATATTGCAAGTTTTACACTTCAAAATAACATCCTTAACATGGCTCTACCTGCCGAAGGTAGGCGTCACGACACACAACAACCGTGTCAACGCTGCCCGCATGATTTTATAAGGACAGTTAAAAAAATTATGTTAATTAAGTATTCTCGAAAAAGTGAATATTGTACCAGGATCATATGCTTATTGATGATTGTCTGTTATTATGTAAAGATGCCATACAGAGTTCCAGGAGGCCAGCAGGTATTCGACTCCTTCATAGTTTTGTGACCACAGTGATTTTCTTTTTATATATGTATACAATTTACAGTGTATGAATTGTATATGCCTTGTATGAGCCCGGTAGGACATAAGTCAAATCGAGTCAATACATGTCTCTTTTTCTCTCTCTCTCTCTCCATATGTATATATATATAGAGAGAGAGACAGGGACAGATTAGCTTATGTAGAGTGAAGAGTTCGGACTGCGGAATAGGGTATTGACTTCTAGGAAGTGGTTCTGGGCAAAAAGCCACAAATACAATATGTATTATATATATTATGTGTGGCTGTGTGTTTGTGTGTATGTGTGTATGTATCTAACTGCATAGCTCATTTGCGTCGGTATCAAAATCGTCATGATTAAATTGCCGTAAACACTTGCACATGTTGATTCAGACGTTGAGGCCAGTTGTAACTGATATAGTACCTTATACCTTTGACAACATGCAAGCATATAATTGAACACGGATTCCACGCCAGGCTTTGAAAGCCCCTTCCATGCTCTCAGTCCTCTTAGCTTCAGTATTCACAGGCGTTCTTTTTTCACATCTGGTCAAGGTAAATGATCGAAAGGACCTGCGGCAAGTTTAACTGTGTGGTAGCAAAGGAGAACTCCAGATGAATGATGAAATATCGTCTTTATCGATTGTTCTTTCAAAGATAGTCAATATTCAAAATTGTGTCAGCAAGATTACAAATACAGGTACAAACTGTTGGGCAATGAACCTTGCATTGGTGGAGCTTGGCTTGCGCGTTTGAAAATGATAGTTTTTTTATGGGATGTTCAATTTTAATATATTTTAATTATGTGATATGTTAAATGTAGAAAACATGATCAGACTGTCAGATTGATAATTCAGTAGTGCCAAGGGATCTCATCTATGCAATTTACACAGCAGTGTTAATTACGCCATCGTTTTAGCAAAAGGAATGTCCATTTCTGGCATGCTAGATCATGGAAAAGGGAGGTACTGTTGCCCTAAGTACCTTTGCGTGGGCAAAATCCTGTAGTTGATTTGTACGTTTACTCTGATTATTTGCACGAGAGCAGACTACATACATATGGCCTTCCCGATGAGAAAGAAAACCACGAAGAAGCATGCAGAATATGTAATACATACACCCAATTAGTAGCAGGTTTGTCGACATTTCTCTGTGAATGCCATGCGAAAGAAGACCAAGTGTAACACGCTACAAAGACAAAGAGTGGACCGGTGTCACTCATTACTTTTGCAGGTTTCGGGACAGAGCAAAATGAAGACAATTTGACAAATTCTACAGACGATCTGCTCAAAGACATAAACTTGGAGCACATTACAAATTACTGGCCATTGTTAGCACAGGAACAACTATCAGTCACCCGGTCCCCATGGGTCAGGCTTACCTCGTTATATAGAGGCCAAGCGAGTGACGGCCCAATTAAGTGGAGTGCATTAAAACCTAAGACCAAAAATTCCACTTTCAACGTGCAAAATAGGCCTACATGCGTCTCTCACTCTGACATAATTGGAACAGTAGTCTATGAGGTCATAGAAAAATACTTTCAAAAATTCTTGTTTTTCATGCTTTTACCCTGCTTTTTCCTTACAAAGCAACCTGCCCCATGTTTCCCTAGCATAGCTACACTACCCCATCAAGTATGAACATGCCACGTCATGAGCACTCTGATGATGGTACACTTCAAACGGAGTTTTGTAACACCTCTTCCTGGAGGGATTCTCAGGCAGTGCCGAAAGACCCGCAGACATTATCAGGCTCACATATGAAGAAATCATTCAAATATTGTCAACCTTGTATTTCACAATGCATGTAGCATATGAAACTCAACTTTTTAATGAAGAGTGCATTCTCCTTCTCAAATATCTACGATTAATGAATAAATATCTAGCTTTTCAACTATACATACGGATCAGAATTTGTATCTGATAGTTATAGAGGCATTTTTTTTATCAATCCCTTTTTGTAAAATTTTGAACATCTTGGGCTCATAATATTAAGTGCAAAGATCAAGGCGGTCATGCTACAATTCAACGTTTGGGTAGTCTAGTTTATATGGGGTCTCTTCCGTGAGAAGGTTGGTGAATATGAGCGGAATTCTTTTATCGGGGTAAGTCGAAATTTGAATTTTGCTGTTTTTGCGTATGTTGGTGCACAAACTGGTTCAAATAAGTTCATTAAGCCTTGCCATTAAAAGAAAGAACCTGTGTTTATTTATTTATCTGTCTGTTTGTTTGCTGTTGTTGTACGTTCATATATTCCCTAAGTTCAAGTTTGTTGTCTTTACCAAATGTAAGGAAAAGACAGGCATCTGCCATCACAAAAAAGCGTGTGCGGGAATTTAACTTAGGCTAATAAACATGCTTGAAGGTTTCCCTTGGTTTCCCGTTGATAAATAAATATATATATATATATATATATATATATATATATATATATATATATATATATTGAAAGACTTAAAAGTACAAATGTATTGCATTGAAGGTGATAAAAGTCATAAATTAAGGTTAATGTGCAGGTTTAAAGATTATAGACAATGACTGGATCGGTTTTGGAGCGCAGACAGATTTGATTGTTTTTGTTCAGAACTACATGGATGATGTAGCACTGTTTCTCCGGTTTGTGCACTTACATGTATCAGGCGACAGACATGCCAAAGTTTGATTGATTGATTGATTGATTGATTGATTGGTTGCTTGGTTGATTGATATATTCATTTATTTATTTTGTGGCATAGTGTAAAAACTGTAGTCACAAAATAAATGTCATGTAGAATGAGGAAGGAAAGAAAAGATCGCTAGAAAAGTAAAACGTTTGGGTTGGCACACATGTATAATTACGTAGGCCCAATACATAACGACCGACCAGGTCTGGGTGGTCTGTAAGAGTACATATAGATCTTCGAAACCATCGGAGGTCAGTGCTGAGCACAACATTGAACAAGAGGGACTCCAGAGCAATATGACATTTATTGGTTGAATGAAACAGAACTATTTCCTATGTGCATGACATATCTCATAGCACTGCAGCCTGAACTTCGACGTGTGTGCTAGTCTGAGATTAGAAAGATAAATTATCTGTCTAGAGTTAAATAAGACATGAAGGGAAAAATGCTGCAATACAAGGCTAAAGAGAACTCCAGTGACACTACTTGTGGTAATGTAAGTGGAACTTGCGACTTATATAGCAAGCAATGCTGCGGTGCCAGCTTTTGATAATCTTGCAAGCGAGTCATTAAAGCAGTACAAACACTGGCTTGATGTACCGTGCCGACAGGAACATGCCAGTATACATGGCTAGTTTGATCAAAGGTTTCAATAACAACTTGCATCAGGATGCAACAATATCAACTTGTAATGAAGCTTGTATTGTATTTAGCGGTATTTCAACAGGAGGCATTCATATTAACCTATGCCCCGCTCTGTATCCCTATCTGCCCGCATGGAACTGACAGCAGGTAGAGCAGAGCCATGTATCAAGCAAGGCAAATGTGATTCTCTACAACAAGAGAAGGTGATGTGCTTCGGAGCTGTTACTTTCTTACTTTCGAAACATACAGAAAGCATAGTATTTTTAAAAATGTAGATTTAGTAGTACATACTAAATCTAAATTTCTACTCTTTGTATATTTTATTTAAAATTTACATTTCAGGGTAAGAAATTTTGTTACTTAAAGATGCAAAAGTGCTTCGGAGCTGTTACTTTCTTACTTTCGAAACATACAGAAAGCATAGTATTTTTAGAAATGTAGATTTAGTAGTACATACTAAATCTAAATTTCTACTCTTTGTATATTTTATTAAAAAATTTACATTTCCGGGTAAGAAATTTTGTTACTTAAAGATGCAAAAGTGCTTCGGAGCTGTTACTTTCTTACTTTCGAAACATACAGAAAGCATAGTATTTTTAGAAATGTAGATTTAGTAGTACATACTAAATCTAAATTTCTACTCTTTGTATATTTTATTTAAAAATTTATATTTCCGGGTAAGAAATTTTGTTACTTAAAGATGCAAAAGTGTCTTGCCCTTCATGTATGTCCATATTGTGATGGATGTATAGCTCCGTTGCCTAGAAACGTAGGAGGGCAGAGCAGGGCTGTATTTAATCCGAATGCCTCCTGTTTGGCAATATACAAATACAAATACAAATCCTCAACGTTATTGACAATGTACTAGAATGAAATGTTGAGATTAACATTATTAACTGTGTTATCCTGTAATATACAGGTGACTATTAGTCTGTGGATACATAGAGCAATTTGTGCATCCACTGACGTTAAGTTTTAGGTAGGAAAATGCTGTCCATAGGATATGTTTAGCATTCCATCGTACATTGCTCAGAAGCTTCTTCTATGACCACCTTCTTTGTCTGTCTCTCCCCCCCCCCCCCCCCAATTATTTGATTGGGTGATCGTATGTTATTACAGATTCTGTAGAAACCCCGTTCTTTTTTCTCAAACTTCGATGTGAACTGAACCTAACTAGCCCACACATCACATCCTTTATTTAAAGATATTTTCAACTCAAATGGCCAAGCTCCTCGTTTGTCTATTCCATTTTAAGTAGAAAAGAAGTGTCTTTAAGGTGGCTACGACTTTTAGCTACGATTTGTTCACCGAGGAATACACGATGCAGAGACCAAATCCCACACATTATAATTTACATGCATGATGCTTTTCGGAGGTAATTAACGAATTTAATAGAGAAGTTTACAAGGCTGAGAGCGAGTTACTATTTTTCTGTCACGAGGGATCGTTGTTAGTGGGGGGGACTCGTAATTTTTCACACCAACAAGGATACCGAGTAAGAGAAAAATAGTAACTCACTGTCCAGCCATGTAAGATATTTTGGTTTAGTCAGGTTAATTGGGTATTTATTGCAAAAATATGGCCTACTTTCAACGCCAACCTGGGGTGTCGTGTTTGTTTACGTCCGTCGTAATTATTCAACGTCACGTATAACGTATAATCAAACACCCCTGGCGTACATTAGATTTAGTGTACGTGTTAATGCACGACGTCACTTATGCAGGGGCGTCACGATTCAGTTATAACAATGTTTAGGTCATGTGATCTACAGTGAGTTACTACTTTTGAATTTAACACTAGAAAATGATAAAATCATCCTCAAACGTAGAATATAATTCATTAGTTAAATTCATATAATAAAATTAAAGGCTCATCAAATATGAACTCGTTCGCTCTATTAAAACAGCACAATACAACTGCAATCCATCGTAAAGTAATGATTAGTTGGGTGCAGTGAAATCGCCAATCGAAGTGCTACGCATCATTGTTAAGTGGAATCACTTCAAAACGTTCCAACGGACTCTATGGTGCAACTGTACCATGAGAAACATTTATAAATTGCAACATACTCTCTGGATGTTGGATGGGATAGGTCGCTAGGATATAACTGTAAAATATAAGTTGATAAAGTTCATCATTCATAAGAGTACCAATTTAACCTTTTGGTTCTTGGAATAGTGTTGAGTCACCAGCTGTCCTTGAACTTGTCATTCTGATGAGTCTCATCTATGTTTACAGTTGCCCTTCGACTGGTCATTCTGATGGGTCTAGTCTATGTTTACAGTTGCCCTTGGACTTGTCATTCTGATGGGTCTCATCTACGTTTACCGTTGCCCTTGGACTTGTCATTCTTAACGGTCTCATATACGTTTACAGTTGCCCTTGAACTTGTCATTCTTATGGGTCTCGTCTACATCAACAGCTGTCCTTCTACATGTCATTCCGATGGGTCTCTTCTACATCTACAACTGCGCTTAGACCTGTTATTCTGATAAGTCTCTTCTACATTTCCCATTCAAAATGAGAACAAGAAACGCCAAAGTCAAGTTCAAAGAGACCACATTTGACATGCGGGCGCTGGGGAGGGGGGGGAGGGGAGGGGAGAGGGTGCAGCAAAAAAGTAAATTTGTGTCAGGCAAGTCATGGCCATCCCTCTCGTTTCTGTTGCTTGGGATCTTGGTGGTCACCGACGCTCTTGTTCTTGGTCAGTCGTGTAATAAGCCTCAAAGTCGTTATGACGTCTTTCATATGCATAATTCAACTACTGTTTTCTATTGTAAACATATTTATTTTAATAACTGGATAACCTAGTGGTTACAAAGCAACTAATCGAGGGGATATTCAATACATAAATGACACACTTGTTATGGACACGACGCACAGGACATCACAAAAGACTGTTTGCTAATAAAATGTAGAGATTCGATACCGTGAAAATAAGCATAATCAATAAATGAAGCGTCTCGACTCTAATATATGACTGTACTGCAAAAAAAATCCGTTTATGTATCAGATCTGTACAGCCATTTAACATAATTTCTAATAGTCCATCAGGGACGAGATGTATGAAAAGACTTGGATTGACACCTTCAGCAAGCACGTTTACAATAGCATTTAGAAGTTAACATATTTGAGGATATTGCAGCGGACAATGAAAAAAAGAAGTGAAACCCCACCAACGAACGAAACAACCAATCAATCAAACAGATGAATATCAAATAAACCCTGCATTGCTCGATTGTATGTTTCTTTTTATTAGGAGTTTTAATATTGTGATATGATAAGAGAATGCATTGACCATCCATGGTCAATGGCTTGGTGTGTGCGGTGTTTGACATTAATTTCTTATCTGCCTTTTGCTAAATTTTAATGTCTGAAGTGACACCTCAATGAAGATATATGTGACTGTGTATTGTTTAGGCCGTCTGAGCCGGACACAATCTGCTTACATATTTCACTTTTCGGGTTCCCCTGACTAAGAACATTCCTTATTTCCCAATTTAGATGGAGAGTATCGCAGGTGCAGCAAATCACTGGAATGAAATATAGAAACTAAGCCAAATGATGTAAGGCAGAGGGTGTTATTGAAGGCTTATGCCGGACATATGGCTGCCTTGGAACATGCTTTGAGGCATGGATAGAAGTTATACATAGAACAGACCATAAAATATTTTCAAGAGAGAATTAATTCTATTCTTATCCAAAATCTTTTGTTTTAATTGATGGAAGACGGCGGTGAATAACCTCTCTCGCTTGCATGGGCCATTTATTTGTCGCCAAATGTAAATATGGCTGCCTCACTTATAAGCGGATATCAGCATCTTGGTCTTCCATTTTGCTTTGCAGAAGAAACGTACAATAAACAAAGTGCTTTCCCATGTAAGAACGGTGTGACATGGAACGTGGGCTTTCAGACAATGATTTTTACCCTAGATATATTCCCATCGAGTAATAATTGTTTCCATCTATGGGTGTTTACTTATACTTTAAGGAGAGGTTAATTGTATTTATTCTCGATGACGAACAAAAAATTATGATTCAAAGATGCGCTAGTGCTGTTATGATTTTAAACGAACCACATACATTTCTATAAGTATATGATGCTACAATGGCATGGCCGTACCTGTAGTGGACAGCTACTTTAACTGAATATATATATATATATATATATATATACGGCTTTTTGGGGTTTTTTTGTACTTGATAATTCTGTTGTTTTAATCTTAAACAGTAACGCTGGCTGATCGTTGAACAATCACATGACTCAGATTTATATGGATGAACTACATAATTCAGTATGGCATACTAATTAGGTTCAAGGGACAGTGACATTGGCTATGTAAATGGGCTTTGGAGCATCAATGACAAGGTGAGGCAAACGTATAGTATAATGCGATCGTTATTAATTTTCTTTTGTGCACTCAGAAGAAAATTGGATGCATTGGATTGTTCAGTTGTTGATATTACTATTTGTACAGATAAATTAGTAATTAATGAATGATATACCACCAAAGATAACGACAGTAATGTACAAATGACAGTCACCGTGCCTCAGAGAATACGACGGGTTGTTCATTAATTGGTTCTTCCTTTGTAAATTGGTGTACTGTCTACCTGACTGTCTATGGGCACTCATTGAATACCACTCTCAAATTGATTCACTTTCGGATTAAGGACTGTCCTGCAGGAAAGCCAGTTCCCCAGGATAGTAGCTCTTGTGTCCAGATGGTGTAACGTGCAATAAGCGCAAATGTTTTGATCTATATGACTCTCACATTATTACTAACAGCTGTCAATCTACTCCGTCTAAATCTAACTTTACAGTCTGCTGCGCTAAATCATCAATTCGAATAAACTTAGCCATTCCAGCTGATACAATTTCGTTTGGTAATTCCGCGGTTAAAATACATTCTGTATGTATGCAGAAATATATATATATACATATATATATATATATATATATATATATATATATATATATATATATATATATATATATATATATATATATATATATATATATATATATATATATATATATATATATATATATACATATATATATATATTAATTTGACCGGTAATGCCAGAATGTTAACTCCTTGTATCGATATGGAACTGGTATTTTCAACTGTTCTTCGGGCTTTAACCACATGTTGACACCAATGTATTGCTAAAAATACTACATGTATTTTTGTTGACCGTGCAAGATGGTTCGGTCTATGGGAATATTATATGAAGCATAAGTGATAAAGGATAGGAGGAAAAGGGCTCCAGTTATATTTTTGTCGATCAGTAAAGCTCTGTGGCAAATCTCCTCCGGTTGTGTTCGTTTTGCGTGCAGGGAATCAAATTGCCTTGCATTAGTATTTTTCCAAATGCGCATACTGTATAATGTTGATTCTTTAAAGATGACAAATAAGTCTTGAATACAATAATATCAGTGATGACTTCAAAGTGACGCATGTATTTACAGCTGGTCTGCACTGACAAGAAGTTGGAATGAACACAAGAGAAAACCGTGTGGGATTGTTTAAATCTAGATGCTTTTGCTTCCTTGATTAATTTCATCATGGACGGGTCCTAGTTTACGGGAACATTAAACACGTAGTCTTTGTCGGAAGAGGCAGTAATCATACCTATTCACCTGAATACGCACGGTGCACACAGGGACACAGCTCGTGAATCAAAGTCTTTACCAGGCTTACTTTATTGCAAAAGTCAGTGAACCAGAGGTACTTAAACTAGTAATGGGATTACCCGGCCTGAGATTGGGGAACTCAGAAATGATATTGTGAGATGTTCTTTCTGTCTTCAAAATAAACGAACTATTTTACAAACTTTAATTCTAGCCATTTTCCGGCTGCAGCAACGTTGTACACACACACACACACACACACACACACACACACACACACACACACACAGACACACACATATATATATATATATATATATATATATATATATATATATATATATATATATATATATATGTATATGTATGTGTGTGTGTGTGTGTGTGTGTGTGTGTGTGTGTGTGTTGCGTACTTGTCATTGATTGGAGTTGGCATGGTTTGTAGAAATTGGATCACGCGATTTTAAATGGGAATGGTTTTGACTTTTAGTACTGTATTTGCTTTGAAACTTGATATGTTGTGATGTTTATTCTATTCTATAGGTCTATTCACGTTCGTCAAGAAATGTCATGGATTTTTAATAGTTGCACGCTTAAATGATGTTGTTACACAAAGACAGCTCCTATTTATATTTCCAATTTTACAAGTCCTGAGCAATGACTGTAATGAGAGAAACAAGGGATACAGATGGTGTCCAAATGGTGTTGTCGAGTACAACCATCCGTGTCTGGTATTTGTATTGATTACAGTAGATGAGACTCACATATCATGGAATTATCGAGGCTGGTAAAATATCTAAGAAAGTTTTTAAAAAATGATAAAGATTGAATATACGTTGCGCAGCAAACGGTTTAATTTCTGGATTAAAGTGATTCTGAGAATAATCATTATGCACAAGACAAAACTGGATAAAAGATTACATAACAGACACATAAAATCGGATCTAGGGCATGGTCGCCAGGATGGAAGCCACGGCGATTCGACATGTGTTGGAATGGACCGGAGGTATACATTATATACAGGGAATTTCCGTTATAAACACATTGTAAAGAAAAAGGTTTTTTTTGTTCATGTGTCATGAGGGAAAAGATCTTTGTGTGCACTATTTATAGCACAGCAGCATATACTTTGTTAGCTAAACTACTAAAATTGTGCTAGAAATCATCAACAAGTTTACTTGACAACACAAATATAAAAGAATTACCGACGACAACAGTTCTCTTAGCCAAAACAGACGAAACAAAAAGAAAATGTAGAGATATATAGGTAAATCTTATAACTTCATAAGCCCAGACCGTGGAATCACTGGAGAGTGCCACTGGAACAGACGATCACATGCGATTCCCTGACCGTACACCATGACCAGGGTGATGGTTGATTACCTCGATCAGCGGTTCTCCATATGGTGATCCAGGTCTTCCAGGCTTATCCCGTTTACCCATAAACTTAAATCCTTCCAATATAAATGCGCACAGAATATCGCAGTATCGTCGGACCGCCAATGGTTTCCAAATATGTGATTCGAGTTCCTTGAACGTCGCTACACATCATTGACTGCCTAGCTGGCTGAACCTAATATACAATGAAATGTTGTAATCGTGTTGTCATATTCGTTTGTCATTCTTTGACAAATAACACTTCAACACCGGAAGCTATCACTCTTGTACGGCTCTGAGCAATACTTAGGGTATCTTTTTCCTTGAAAAGATATTACTGGGAATGGAAAGCAGACATTCTTCAACTTTGATGGCCCAGTGTTCCAACCTTCGCACCGTGTGCCCACGTAAACGGGTCGTCTTCCTCCCCTCCCACACAGTGCCACTATATATTGGGACACGTAGTCATGTCATTGAACATAGTTCTCAGGCACTAATTCGTACAAACAATATAACGAGACTATCTTTTTTCTTAACAGACGTGACATATGATTTATACGTTTAAACATTTGTGTGACTACCTATTTTGCTTGCATGGTACACCGACAGTTTCGTTCTCTTTATAACTCATATTTTCATCATCCAGAATTTGTCCTATTGGGTATTCAATGAATGTTGGTTTTCCATTTAGCTCTGCTGACAAGTCAGCAGAGCTTATGAAATCTGTCACTGCTCGTTGTCTGTTTATTTGCCCGTCTGTCCGTTTGACTTTTGAAATTTTCAACTTTTCAAACACCATTGCATGGAATGTTCTGATATTACGCATAGATGTTCCCCAGGTGATCCTCTACCAAGTTTGCGAAAATGATGATACAATGATTTTGCTTTGAACTTGTTAAATTTAAAAAAATCTTTTCAAAAACTACTGGGCAAATTGCTTTGATATTGCACACAAAGTCACTCAGGGTCATGCAATTCGCATCCAGGCCACCAAGTAGTGCTGCGACTTTAGCCTATTTCGTTATGGACTTTTGTGTGTTGATGTTAATTTCAACTTCTCCAGAACGGCTGAGCAATAGACAAGGGCAAGAACAGAAGGTTCAAGAACTGCCTAAAAGAGGGCACTGCACTCAGTATAGGGCTAGGGTTGTGTATTCCCATTTCTTTACATTGTAATTTGCAACTTAGTAACTACAAACCTACTGCACATAGAAACACCAAATTTCATACCGTAAATCTAGATTCATAACTAATACCTCACAAAAATCATATATCCACAGCTACAAAAGTGACTAGTTTATTTAAGGCTGCTTTAACATACAAACTAATGGGAATACACAGCTCTAGCACTCCAAATGTTTGTGTATTCAGTTGTGTATTGGGGCAAATACACACCTTGGAGCTAATTCTGACCTTTCCTATTAGTACGTGGAAGCAAGTAGCAATATGGCGTATGTTATGCAATACTTTGAGAATGGTTAATTGGAATGCTTTGATCGTATACACAGATGTTTCCTAGGTGGGCCAATACCATCCTCGCGAAAGAGAAGATGATGTAATAATTTTGCTGGCTTTTATGAACGTTATTATTATTATTATTATTATTATTATTATTATTATTATTATTATTATTATTATTATTATTATTATTATTATCATCATCATCATCATCATCATCATCATCATCATCATCATCATCATCATTATTATTATTATTATTATTATTATAATTATTATTATTATTATTATTATTATTATTATTATCATTATTATTATTATTATTATTATTGTTATTATTATTATTATTATTATTATTAATTTATTTATTTATTTATTTTGAGAAATAAAATCCATCTCGGGAACTATCGGGCCAGCTGCTTTGATATAACATGCAGTCATCTGGACTCACGTGGTTTGCAAGTTGTCCACTTGGTGAGGCAGCTATTAAACATTTTAAATGAAGTCTTGTGTGGTAAGGCTATTTTGGACTTTTTGTCCTGAACAATTACATAAAATGCTTGGAATTTTATCAGAAGATAGTCTAACTTAAGATGATGAGTTTTGTGAAAATGTTAGGGATATGTTACTTTTTGTCAAACTATGGATAATCAACCTTTGGGACTATGTGTCAGTAAGTGCTAGTACTGTGTAAGTGTGCATCAGCAATGCAGTGCATGGATTGCAATATTGTGAAAACCATGGTGTGGAATTCTTTGCTTATACACGTAGATGTTCCAGAAGTGGACATTCAATATGTAAAGGAGATATAATACAATAATTAATTAATATATATTCTAATACCGGGGATGCATATACAGAGTTTAATTGGATTTAAGCCTTTATTTTATTTTATTTATTTTGTATATTCATTCATTTCTTTCTTTCTTTCTTTCTTTCTTTCTTTCTTTATTTATTTATTCATTTGCGTTTGTTTGTTTGTTTGTTAATTTATTTTTGCAAATCAGACATATTGGTAGTGTTGCGGTCTTAGGCCATTGTTATTATTGAGCATTAATAGGAAAGTAGCCTAACTATTGGGTTTCTTTCAGTGTTGTTAATTTTGACCTCGAGTGACCTGATAGGTCAAACTGACGTATTGGCTTATATCATGGCAATAACAAACTTGTGGTTAACCCCTCCTTCGCTATTTATTTATTTTGTTTTATTTATTATTTTTGCATTTTGTTAATTGTCTATCACGCTGAATTTACTCTTGGAATCTCCCCATAAACTTGATCATTAGGGCATCCACATGGACGTTAATTTGCGTAAACACAGACATCGTATGCTCATTTCCGGTCTATCAAACTGCGTAATTTTTGCTGCAGAAATAAATTTGCTTCGTAAATATGACAATTTCATTCATGCAGACTTCTAAATAAAAATCTAATCTACTGTTTTGGTACATTTGCCGAAAATATCTGCATAACAGCTTGAACTTATTGCACACTAATGACCCCTTTACCCGCTAATATCTAAATGTTGTCTACTAATTGTATTTTAACTAATTTGGGGATAATTTTTCAACATTTTGGATGAAACTTACATAGTAGATCATTCCAAATTATATACTCATATTCAACCGCGCAATGCACCCAGAGGCATCAGAGAAAATCTGTTGACTCGGTTTTCTATCATGATGGAATGAGTTAAATTACGTTTTTGCGGCCACAAGCTTCGTCGATTCTCTTGTCGGTTCCAATCATGTTTGATATGAATGGAAACGTCAGAACCTCGTCAATATCATCATGCCGCTTTTCTATTGGCTTGAATTTTTAATCCTACCCACCAAATGTCGTCATCTTGCATAAATTCAAAAATCTAACAATAGAAGGCAGCGACATTCTCGCCCTGCTTCAGAGAGATTCTCGCCCTGCTCTGGCGCTGATTGGTTCACAGATCATGCAAATACGTTTGCACGTGGTCAAGCATGCGCATTATGCACTTTCAACAAATAAGCATGTTGGAGTCGATCGTTGAGGTCAATAGTACTATTATGTTTTTATGTCACATAAGTACCAAAATTTAGTGACATATCGACGGTAGATATTTTGAAAACATACAGAATGCTCCTAGTTAACCGCTGAAAGCATTACAGAGTGGAAACTGCATGCAATCAATGTTAAAACGGGAAACTCGTACACCGATATGCATTGTCAAACAATTTCCGCGATGGTCCGTGCTGAAGAAAATCTGTGTGTTTTTTTCCGCAGAGATACCGTTATATTTACATAATTTTGGCGCTATTACCCAATAGTTATAGTGGAAACCATTTAATATGTTGTACATATGCAAGAGAAGCGCCATATTGCATACTTCGGTAATTATGCGCGTTGAAAGTTGACCTTCGGCATGTGCTACATTGAGTGGATAAACTCGCCTGTAGCTTAGGAGAAGCAAGAATGTGTGGGCAGGTTTTCTCGCCTGCAACAGAGGAAGGGTTAACTTTTGGGAAGCACTAATGCAGTACAGCTATGGAGCAGCAAAGTCTGCACTTGCAGAAGCAGCAGATTGCCATCAGTAGAGCACAGGATGATCATGATCCTCTTGTTTGCATGAAAAATAGAAACAAACATAAGGTGTGGCTAATCCTGCACGTGCATTCATGTTATTTTCCCACCTCTTTTCATGTTCAATAATTTTCATTCCTTATGTAGCCCACTTCCTATTGGTTAGATCTGTTTGGTTTTTCTGACTGGTCATAATAGCACATTCCCTTGTGGCCTATGTATTCACATGTGTGCACGTGTGTGAGCGTGTGTCTGTTGCCCGTTCAATGTGTATTACCTCTGAGGGAATCAAATTTGCCAGCCGCTGTAATGTTGGAGAATAGTAGGTCAATATGACACCTACATGACCGCATGTTCACAAAAATGGACCACAAAAGGTGCCCGTGCACCAGCCTCGGGACGCTGCTACATGCTGTGCTGCCTCGGTAGCGTATCGCTCATATCTTATTTATCACAAAGAACTTCCTGAAAATCTGCAGATGACCTTGGTTGTTTCGATGTGTGGACATGTGGCTATGTCACATAAATTGTATAAAATATACCGATTTGCAGTAAAAAGAGGGGGGCAAAAGGGGTATGGAGAGGTGCTCCAATACGTCATCATCTGCGTGCTACCTGTCAACCTGTTGAAATTAGTTGCAGAAAGGTATACCATTAACTCTTCAATTCACCTGACCCATCGCCTGGGAATTATCGATCAATGGGTTATCACTATTGTACTGAGGGTAAACCCGATGGTTTCCCTGCTCTTCATTTTTTGTCATGTGCTGTAGTGCAACAAAAAGAGGCTGTTTTTGAAAAATGACACCTAGCAAGACTTTCAGCGGCAGGAAGAGGGCACGGACTTCGCATGGTGTAGTAGATGAGTTGCCATTATTTTCTGGAGCTTAAGATGACCGCCAGGTGCAAGAGGGTTCTACTGCTTCAGTATGTTAGTCATCGTGGTCAGTCAGTATAAGTTTCAGCATAAGTGCGTTTTTGTTGCATTTCTTTGCTGTTCACATTATATTGAAAAAATCGTATCATGATGTCAGAAAATGTTTCCCTGCATGTCATGAACCAACTGAGTCAACAGCTCTCTTTGACTGGCGTCTGGCGCTAAAGGCCAACCCTCTTGTGTGAAAGTTGTTTGCTTGCGACATGCATTTTCGCAGTTTGACAACTGCGAAAATCATGTCGTGAAAAGAGCTATGAAAATTACTGACTTTGTACATTCGCATCCGCGTTTAATGATAATTGTAAGGTATTAATTCCATGGTCAAGCGGCGGAAGCACACAAATTTGCGAGCTGTGTGTTATTGTGCCGAGCTTTGTTTAATATAAGAAGTGGTTCAGTTTTTGTTGGGGGGGGGGGGGATTGTCTGTGTGTGTGTGTGTTTTTTTTGTTTTTGTTGGGGTTTTTTTTTGCACTTCATGGAACCGGGGTGTCTTTTGTCAGAATGTGTTAACGCTTCAACGTTCCTCAGAAGTTTGACATGTATATACTTTTGCATTTTGAGCGCATGCTTTTACGACTACGTTTTAAATACATGTATTCCGTTGCTGCCATGTAAAAATTAAGGTGTAGGTGAAGATTTCTGTTCCCTTGACGTGGCAGGTTCTGTTTTATTGTCCCCCTTCAATTAAGACCGAGTCAACAGCTTTTCTTGGGGTTTTCGTCTAACCCACGCAAAGAAAGTGTTCATCTGGGTCAAGTTACCGTGAGACATATCATCTACAATTCTTGTCTTATTTACTGTTGTTGATATTAGTCAAAAGCATTGAAGCAGGGCCTTCAGACCACATTTGACAACCAACCGGTTTAAGGAAGAAAGGGCTAACTAATCGTCTTTTGGCTTATATTCCTTTGTACATTCGATCAAAGGCAAAAGGTAGGTACCGCATAGTTGTGATTTGCGTCTCTTAAGAATTCTTGTTCACTTGAAATGATGCATGTATCTCCATCATGTTTAGTGTTTCTTGTGACCCGTATTTTGCAAGGGAGTGCCCTTGCGGCCACGATATAAAGTTGTTCTGGCATGCCCCATAACCCTTGGGACATATGAACTGCTTTCCGGAAACGAAATTGAACTGCATTTTCAAATTGTTACTTCAAAGAAAGAGACATGAATTAAATCACCAGCTATTCATTAGGTTATCAGAATAAAGTTCTATACTAATTACAGATTCTGAATTTAAAGGGTTAAGTTTACATGGAGATGGAGCAATGAGATAACAGGTATGATGCGTAATACTTTCCAGATTGAGAATTTCACCTTGTTCATATGTAAGTGTAGAAAAAGGCTGTCGACACAGATACTTATTAGTTGAATAGAACAAAACTGTACACACATGGCCGTTCGTGGTCGGACAGAAAAAGTATCTTTCGTGCGCTGGTGTTACCCGAGGTTTTATCATTCAGAAATGATAGTGATAATTTTCACTCTTGGAATATAAGCGCATACATGTTTACATAAATAATGTTTTTGTTTGACAGCGCCTTCTTTCTATTACGTCTGAAATGAGTCACAGCATTAACTACGGTAACGATGTTAACAAAAACATAAAAAAAATACAAAAAATACAAAACAAAACACACGTGCTAAAACCAGTAAATTTGAATGGATTTTATTTGAAACCTGTGTAGAGAGTAGAATAAACTTTGTTTAAAGTCGGTGCAAGATACAACATAAAAACCTAAGCTCGCAGAGCTTTTGCAGCCGATTGTTAGGATATATATATATATATATATATATATATATATATATATATATATATATATATGATAAACATACACAAATTTATGATCATTTTTACATCTATTAAAATATCATGTTCACACAGTGAAGCCATATTGGTGAACAAAATTAAATATTACATATTGCAGATAACGCATTTACATTGCTTGCCATTCCATGTCATTAAAAATGTTTTGAAATTATTGAAAGAGGAGGTTGAAGCTAATCTAATATGCTGCTGGAGTTCATTACAAATTGTGGCACATATATATCTGAAACTTCTTTTACAATATTTTTTATTTCGGCCTCTTGGAATATCTAAAATATTGGTATACCTAAAATTGTAGTTTGAGTCTTTACGGGTAACAAATTTCGTAAGTTGGCCGTTCACCATTGATGATTTTGAAGGTTTCTATGGCTGTCTGCCTTAGCCATTTTAATTGCAGCCAACATGTATTTTCTTTTGCAGTAAATCCTCATATGTGCTGGTGAAATTTTTGTATACAAAACGCAATGCTCTGAGGTGTAGGCTTTCCAGTTTTTTTATGTTTTCAGCATTACGCTGGATCCATATCAGTGGACAGTAGTTAAATATGGACATGATGAAGTCATGGTAGATAGATTTACGGCAAGACAGAGATAGATGGTTCCCTATTCGATTTCAAACATTGATCTGATTTGAAGCCCTTCTGCAAATTTTGTTTATATGGGAATCCAAATGTAGGAGATGATCAATTTGTATTCCCCGTAATTTTATGTATTCCTGGCACGGAATGTCTTCACCATGTACTCTAAAATTGTTTTTTACTCAAAGGTCTTTTTATCAACAGCAAATCCCTGAAATTTATCAAGATTTGCTTGCATGCCCTTATTGGCATATCGGTCCACCAGGACTTCGTCATCTTCTTCAAGTTCTTGCCTCAGGTGGTTGTAGGAGACTGAAATGTGACTGATTGTATTGTAATTGTAATAGAAGAGATGGGTTCTGTTGATAAAATAAAAGATGTCGTTTGTGAAACTATTGAAAAGCAAAGGCGCAAGTATTTAGTCTTGGGGGACCAAGGCCAAGGCTCAATACTCAGACCCCCTTTTGGACTCCCATGTAATGGCTTGTACTATTACCTATACGAACACATTGCAGTCTGTCACTGAGGTAGCTTTCTATGGACTTGACAGCACTTTCATGGAGGCCGTATGTTCGAAACTTTTGAAGCAATAAACTGTGGGGGATACAATCAAATGCCTTAGAAAGGTCAGTTAGTATAGCACCCACATACTTTTGTTCATCCAAGGCATTTCTCCATTCTTCAGTAAGAGCTATGATGGTGCTTTGCAGCTGTATCTTGGTCTAAACGCAGAAAAGTAAGGGTGGAAAAGTATTTCAAAGTGGCTGCCGAGCTGAGTTGATATTGTTCGTTCAAAAAGCTGTGATATAATTGGCAATATACTCAATGGACGGTAATTTTTCTTGTCCAGTGTATCGTTTTTCTTGTGGACAGGGGCTATTCTGGCCTCTTTGAGTTGTTGGGAATGTTGACTGAGATATTATTTGATTTATCATATGAGTAATAGGTCTCAAGATAGCGGGTTTGATAATATTGAGGACTTTTACGGAAATATTATCTACGCCTGTTGCCTTTCTGCAGCCAACCTTACTCAGGTGTTTAGAAACAGTGTCTTCCGTTACAGGTGTAAAAGAAAAGTTGACTGTTGGGCCCTGCATGTTAGCTTTTATTGCTACCGAACTGGGGTAGTCAGCTGCAGAGAAACGGGACTGCTCTATATTCCCTATAATTTTAGTCATGCTAACAAAAGATTCATTTAAAAAATTCACAAGCTTGTTGTTGATATCACATTTTCATCTTCACAGAGTATAATTGTTTGATTAGATGAGCCGCCTTTGTTAACAAGGAATTGGCGGATTGTGGGCCGGAAGTCTTTACGATTTTGGCCTGCAGAACACATTCTACAATACATGGAAGTATGAGTTTATGGCTTCCCTTCTCATTTTGGTCACTTTGTTCCTTTTTTTAGTGAACCACTTGCAGTTTCTGTTTGATTTACCATATTTACTGTTTAAATATTTTGTACGTAAGCATCTTTTATGATTTATTTCCCGCCTCAAGTTTTCATTCATGAAGGGTACCTGACTTTTTCATTTATATTTCTGTTTCATAGGGATGTGCTCTTCTAACACTTCATTTAAGAGATAGTTGTGTGCCCAATAGATTTCATCTATGTCTTAAAAAACATGGTCAACAGGAAATGGTCACTATCAAGATCATGAAGCAGATTGTCATGTTCAAAGGTCTTTTAAACTTCTGTAGTTCAGTTTAGTCCTTGGTTCAGGTGCTACATTACCTTTTAGTGCTGTTGTGGTGGCAAAATGCGTATCACTAAGGCCGATATCAAATACAGATGTGTTCATAAACTGATTTGGACAGTTTATGAGGAACACATCGACCAATGATGGAGTTTTTCAAAAAGCATGTTTCACTTTTTACTATGTTGTTCAGGGAGATAATGTCACAAACGTCTCGTAGGAGTTTTCCTTTGTTGGCGTGCAACATATCAAAGTTTAGGTCACCTGCAATAAACACATTTTCATACTGAATGTAAGCTTTGTCTAAAATTGCATAGAGTGTATCTATAAAATGCTGACTAGGTACACTTGGTAGTCGATGTGCACCTATTATAAACCATTTGACTTTATTTAAAGTCAGTTCGAAACCGATGGCTTCCATATTTTTAGGCAACAGAACTTGTCTCCCACGACTTGGCAGGTCCGATCTCACATCATAATGACTCCACCGCCGTGTTCATTACGGTCCCGCCTATACATTTATAGGCATCAACTTGAAATTGCGCATCGGAAATGATTCGTCTAGTCTAAGCCTGTGTATTTATACATGAAACTATTTATGTTGGTGTCAACAATGATAATGTTTTGCTGCATTTTTTCTTGATTGATATTATTTGATCTTAGTACGATTTGCTGTCTAGATCATCAGCCTCATGATCACCGGGGTATGAGCCCAGCAAGCTATCTGGTGTACAACATGAGCTGATGCTTGGGGGACTTTCTATTGTGCCATCAAAATAACTGTCAAACAAACCAGGGTTTAGGCAGGTGTTATACACCCACATTTGGTCAGACTGGCCCTACCCTGCCAGTTCGTTATCGTTGATTTAAATACATCTAGTATGGAACCAGAAGTTGCATACTTCGCAAAATATTTGGTTTTGATTTCGTTTGACTGGATTTTGACAGTGGCCGCATGGGTTCTGAATAGGACTTGGTTGCCGCTCGACATCCCCAGCCTGAAGGACGTTGGAGTAAAATGGTGTGATGTATTATTTCATCGTACAAACAAAGACCCATATCATATTACATGAAAGCAATTGACGGTTAAGCCTGTCGTCAGACAAAAAATTCGAAACAAATACCGCTCCCTATATTGAAATATACAGAATTGAATGTTCTCTCGTTTGATAATTTGTTTATTTTATTTTATTTTTTTCGACTACATGGCGTTCAGACCCAGGGCCGGTTTCTGGGTCTCGTTTCGGTCGGGTACCCGGAAAGCGAATGACTGCACCAGACTGACAGGATAAGCATGGCCATACGGACATGGAAAAACCTACTTTCGATTCCAGGACCACCCTATTGGTCTGGCTTTTTAAAAAGATATTCATAGTAATAGACATATGATTCTGTATGGCCCTTAAAATTCAAATAATAGAATTAAAAGGCGTGACAGAAGGTCACAAGTGCGATAATTAACACCAAGTTTAGACAATAGTAAGGGTTTACGATGTTCAAGAGATAAACGTGGGTTGGCATGTTGTACTTTTAAATGAAAAATCACACAATCAACCGAGTAACGCAAATGTCAAAGTTCCATGAGTAAATAATCTGCTAGTACGGTTAACTTAACTATTTCCGATAGCTTACCAGAAAAACAATAAAGCTCGATGGTTTACACATTTTAACAATATGCCTCAAGACTATTCACTCAAAAATTTTGCATGCACTGTCTATCGTGTTTGACAATTGTCAGTGAAGAGAAAATGAGCGAAAGACTTTATTGAATTGTTGACTGTTTTGGGTCATTGTGCCACAGCTTTCGAAAATTTACCTTTTGGAACAAATTACATGGTTATTAAATTGTTACACATGCTGATGAATATGACCACCGTCAAAGAATATTCTTTACCTGTGATTTATGGTAAGTTTTAACAGTTTGTAACATTTAAGCATATAGCTTTTTGGAAACAGACATGGGTCCGAAAGTGCATTTCTGTCGCTATATGTTTGGAGTAGTTCCTTAACAGAAGTGTATAGCCTCGAAGAATTAAGGAAATCAACTATTTTCTCAAGTTTAATTCACTGATTCCTTCACTGCATAAAACCACCCCAATGCTGTCCACGTGGCTTTACCTATCGAGAATACGGAGGTCCTGCATGGTATTCTGATTTTATTTGCGTCATTGGCAGAGCGTATTTCCGATGGTAGTCTTTCTATAAATTATTTCCGTTAAGATGCAAGGAAAATTGTTGCAACTTTGCCCAACAAAGCAAACGTCAATTTTAAAGGATCTACTAAAATTCATAGTCGTATACAGGAGATTTCCATGTGCAAAAACACATAAAGTACTGAATAAATAATAAAAATAGCTTTAAAATTAACAAATGGAGGTATGTGTTCCTTACTTCTTCCATGTAATTTGGTCGAGAATCCTTCAGAACTTTTCCTAAGTGTACAAAAGTGAAACACCGTCAAACATTTCATACATAGGCTATTATGTTTTGTTTTCCTTTTCCTTTGCAAAAGCAAATAAAGCCATAAGACAAGGATAGAAAGTGCCTACTGGTTACAATTTTTAAAGTGTAAAACTTATTTTTGCTTTTTGGCAATGATCAACGATAAAATACCGACCACACATCGCTGTTTCCAAGTTAACTTTATATGGATCAAATACTTCAGGACCGGTAACACAGATTGTACGCAGTCCAATGAACTATGGTTGATTGGAACGGCACCACGTGACCGGTAGACAAAATTTACTTGCTCAGTATTTGGCATATCGGGAGTTGAATGTTGTAAGGCCAGGCTAACGGGCAAAGACGTGTGTCTGTGTCAAAGTGGGGAACAGAAATAATTCTTCATTTCCTTCTGCTTTACCTTCTACCTTTATTCTTTTTTGCCTTTTCAAACTAATGATTAATATTCTTTTGTACAAAATCTCATGGCTCCAAAACTATATTTAGGCTGGTATTTATCTTACAGTGTATTCTGTGCAGTATGAAAGTCATCTGTTCTCTTGAAACAGAGTTTGGCATGAAGGTTATAAAATTCATCACCTACTGGTCTAAAATAACTCATTTTATCATATCTGTTTCACGATAGCTTCAAAGAGTTGGATCCTAATTGTTACTCGAACCTGTCAACGATATCGTCATGGTTACCGCATTTTTTTCTGACTAGCATTCCCTGACTTACCAAATTAAATGCTTTTCCGTGTGGCAAGAACCCAGATGCATGACTAACATACCTAGAGAAAGACGTGCACAGGTTGTCTGACTGTATGGCTGCAGGCAAATCATTGTCACTTGATACTCTAGCAAAAAAGTATGGTACCAATCATTAAGACCGTAGGTCAAAACGTTCATAACTCCATTATGATCAAAGGCCAAAACGTTGATAACCTCTCACTTCTTTTCAACGTAAATGGTGACGTCGTCCTAGTGGAAGTGGTCATTCATGATTTCGTTGAGTAGTAATTTATACTCATATAACCTTTACATGGTCGTACTTTACCCTGAATGAAACCACGTACCACGCACTTTCCACTAGTCTTAGACTTGCATCTTTATATTTTTTAAGCAGTAAACTTACTTCTGATAAAATAGTTTGATCAGATTGACAGAAGAGTGTTGTGCGATATTCGTTATGCCCTACACCCAAATTTGCTAACACTGACATTTGACTGGCCCTTCAATTACAGTGATCCTTATATAAATGTTGACGTGGGTGGTGAGCGACAGACCAAATATCACCCCCGAGGAAACCATTGTCGACCTCGACCTTCGGTCTTGGTCGACGATGTATCCGAGGCACAGTCGCACGTGGCCAATTAAGTGTGTCGAAATGTGACGTCAAGTCAACCTCAGTACTAGTCTCTCCGGGCCGCCTTCAGACAAAATGTTGACTATTACTATAAAGGGTGCTCGCGGAGACACATCAAATGTCTCACGGCTATTAACCAATCAGATTCCTTCTTTCTTGCTTGAAATGTAAGAAACTCAATTGTCTTCCTTGCCTGTGTGTACGTCTCGCCAAATGTTATCGTTCAATACATTTTCACATATATATATATATATATATATATATATATATATATATATATATATATATATATATATATATATGAATTAATTTATCTAATTCGACTGTCGTTTAGTTTTTTTCCGTGTTTTCGTTATTTTTAGCTTTCATTAACGCATCGTGGACTTAGCCCAGTCCAGGGTGCCCCCATATTAAAGAGACACCCCCATATATATATATATATATATATATACTCACATAAGATAGTGTAATACCCTATCATTGATTAAATGAGTTTTCTGAATGAATCGTCCAAAAAGGAAAACAGTTGAGTTGTTTCTCATATTTTCTTTGTGTCTTTGTCTACGAATGCTTTCCTTCGGAAAATAATCATAGAGTCCTTGCTCGGTTCAGGTGGGAAGCAGAGAGAAATCTTAAAATGTGTCGATTTTTAACAGTCGATGGCACAAATAAAAGAATTACTGTCAGCACTAGCTTTTAATGTGTCCATGAATTTTCACAAGTACTATAAAAAAAAAAAAAAACAACCAAGAACGGTATTTTTTCACGGAAACCTAATTTAGAAACGATGATTCAGTTACAATTGATGGATGCTTGACAGGTGCAACCGTCACACAATGTTTCTGAACGAAAAGACACAAATACAACACTTATTCCATGCGCAAAATCGAAAAGCTGGAACAAAAATGACGAAACCAGAGGATCTCTCTTGTAGTTATTCTATTTATAGCCATTGACATGTCTTAGATCATTAAGAAAATGTAATAGAGAGCGTTCACAAAAGTCGTACATCACGAGATTTATAGCAGGCAACCAACTGTAAGAAGGAACTGCTGCCGCTTACACCTGCCTGCGACCATCCATCAAATTGTCAACTGTGGCCGAAAAACGGAACTACTAAGAAGTTAACATTCCGCCCTACATTCGAAACATAGAAAAGGGAAAATCTTTATTTCTGTACATTTCATTTTTGAATATCACTAGTAATGCAAATAGACAATAAAAATTGGGTTTCCCAGCAACACTCCTAAAATTCATAATGTTATACCAAAAATGTTCACATGTTACCACAATGCATTTGTCGACAGGCCACGAGTGGTCTGCAAGAAAAATGCAGCACGAAAAAGTGACGGTAATAGCGTTCTCAGGTTTGAAAAGACGAGTCAGTACAAACATCCATGGAGAGCCTCTCCTATTTTACTTTTAACAATTTTCAGTAAATATATCTATTGCCTTCGGTACATGTCGCCCCTGCGTTACCTTTCCGTAAACCCCGACAGCCTTACAGCAGTACCTTAAGAAATAATCTACTCTGCACCAGAATGGATTCAAATTAGGGGAAACCGCGCGCAGCCGAGGGCAATGAGTTCATTGAACACTACTTTTTGTCATTCGGTCACATGAATATCTACCTGGTGCGACTACGGGCATTTACATTGGAATCTTCGGTTTGTTCCCTAAATGAATCAGAAAATGAATCTAGATACTTTCTTATCGTAACACACATCTAGGTGATTGCTCTGTAGGTTCATAGCAAAGTTGCGAACGGTTATATTGTTTTTGTGTCCTTTAGTCCAAAACCACTTCCTTGTAGTCATTGCCTGAGAACGGTATTACCGTCATTCAATATGGACCGCATAATAGATTCTTTACCATAACAATCTTTGGATTTGGGTAACACCTTTGAACTCAAACAATTAGAAACGGATTTTTTTAATGTCCGTATCAAATAATCATTCCCAAATTAAACTACAAGTTTACTATTATTCAATTGAACTTTCTTCAGCAAGAATCGAAAACAGTGTCGAAATATAATGCCTCGGCGTTAATGTTTCTTATTGTTATTTACTCGACATGAAATAAAGGCTGTTATTATTATTATCATCAACATCATCATCATCATCATCATCATTATATAACTCAAGTCAAACAAAAACAAAGCATTTGTTTTTATTAATCTTGACAAACCTTTTGTCCTTTTGTCAATTAACGAAGACGTGATACCTATTTTCTGCATTTTACATGTTTCGAAGCTCGTTAGAGCATTCAATGATAACATGCTTCGAATTTGCAAAACACTGTAATAAAATATCCCACAAGCAGCCCTTTAATTTGTGAAAAGCCTGTACATTGCATTGAGATAATTAATTTCTGAAGGGTTTATGATCATGGCGTATCGGTGGAGCGCCACCAGTTGCCATATCTAACAAGACATTTGTGTTTTTTTACTCTTTTACTATTAACTTTTGTGTTATTAATGCTTCCAGTGCTAAGTTGTAGACTGAGCCAACAATTTTTGCTATAATTGGCAAAGTCACAAGGACTAGGTGGATCTTTGGTGTCAATAACATCCAAGAAACTCTTATGATCATTGTCGCCACTCCCCATATATTAATTAGGTTCCCTCGGCATTTTCATATCCATATTATGCAGAGACAGTAAGTCATCAAATTGACAGACAGAGCACTCCTGTAATTGGAATATGTCGATTTATTTCACTCCTGGTATTCCATAGACGCCCCACAACAGAAAATATCTACATCTGATTAACATTGTGCTGTGTGCTGCAATTAATGATCATGTAATATTGCGTGTAATCAGCTGAAAAAATGACAAAGAAGAAGCCGGTTCATTCACTCATAATTTCATGAAAAATTCGATTTTATTAGTTTCTACGGGATTCTATATGATTTGTCATCAAATAAGGTTTTTAATCTAACATTTTATGGTCATGGATAGTATATTGCTTGCAATTTTACATAAAATTAACTTATACCAAACTATTGTGGTAGAGGCCTGGGTCAGTGGGATTTGCATTTCCTGGCAAGACAGTTGTGCACCAACCACAAGGACAGCAGTTACCATGATTCGCAGTCATGGCAGAAACAAGTACCGTCAGGCTTAGTATATTAGCACTTGAATAAAAGCTCTATTATATTGTTTGAATGCACAATTGTCATCTGAAATCTGGGTAAATATATGAGAAAATTCCGGGACCGGAATGAAATAAGTTAAATGTGCTTTATGTGCTTAAGCCTTCTGTGTGTTGTAACTTCGTGTGCATTGTGTGTTTCATTGAGGAGCATGTTCGTGACTTCGTGTCCTTGTTCGACGTTCGCTGTCCGCTTTCGGTGCACACTTTCTCTGCTTTGATGTTTTGCAAAGGTGCGGTTCTGCTCTTGTGGCCTTTCATAAAGCAGGTCAGGTGATAAGGAGCGCGGGATGCACACATCGCGTGTCACTAAATTATCACAGCTTTAAGAAGGAACTCATGAGACACACAGCACACGTATAAGTGCGTTCAAGTGGAAATGCCATTTGTTCATGATGGGAATACGTCGGTACAGTATTGTTTAATATGGCAAATGATAAAATACTGCAAGCCAGTTGGTTTGTATTTTGATACACTGTTTTTGGAGTCAGTTCACTTTGAAATGAGGTGTGAACATGTCATAAGATATGGTTAAAAGAGCATTTAAAAAATTATATATGCAACACCTTTGTCACCATATATATTGATTTGGGTTTTTGTCTCAAGCTCTCGTTCAGCACTCTGTATAATTGTTTCCTTGTTCATGGCTGTTTGATAACTGCATTAAGTTACCTTAAGCTTGAGGCAGGTCTCTATGAGAATGAATTCCAGTGGAAAGGTTTAATTTTGAGAAATTGTTTTTCTCCATCACTTATCGATTTTTTGTATTCTACACCAAACATAGCAACGGATCCTTAAAAAAAGCAATGTTCTCACACCTGCTTTGCAAATTAATATGCAAAGCGACAAGATACTTACCTTGTACCACTTAAATCTACAAAAAGAAATTTTCATTCGAAACGTTTATAATCAAGTATGGACCCTGTATGTTTCTACTTTCTACCTTATTGTGAGGTGGATTAATCCGCTGGACTCGGGGAAAACTATCGTACACTGCCAGAATGGTAGGATCTCTACCCACATGCTGGGCCGAGAATCGAACCCGGGTGGCGAAGGTGAAGTTTTAGGTCATCTAACCGTGCGCCCAAAATAAACAACATAAACTTAGTGATGTGAACATCATACTGACCAGCAGACAGTTGTGTGTATTCAAAGTATCATCACAGTTATGCCAAAGTATGCAATAAAAACCGCGCTGTCTTGCCAAGAAATAATAGTTGTAATTGTATTTGTGCATTAAGGTCTCACTTTAAAAAATGTGGAAAGCAAATGCCTGAAAAATGTCAAGGTAAAGGTTTATACATGGCGGGCGGGGGAATGGTATCAAGGATTCTTGATTACTTGAAATGAATGAAACAAGTTTACAGATTTAAGTGTTTCCAAAAAAATAGAATATTGAACTTTTGGTCACAATACCAATATCATCAGGGTTTTACTATGGGATGGATGTTTGGCTGCCTCATCTATTCATTGTGAGTTGCAAGACACGTGGCTTATCTGAGTCAATATATTTAGGTCGTCTTCATAGATTCGCACCACGATATCCTTACTCAGTGTGATCGATCTGTTTCCTATGAAACAAAAACTTTTTCAACGTTTAACTTTAGCTATAAGTTGCTTATATGCAAAAAGCCTGATTGCTACCAGTTTCATCAGATTAACTGCCCAAGTCCAGGACCACCGCTGAAACCACAGCTTTACTCCATACTATTACTTGGTAAACTTATTGACTTCTATATGACATTGAAATATTGGATAAGCATAGATGGGTGTCTGCCAGAATACAACATACTTTATTTGCAGTGTCGTTGCTTGGTGTGACTTATGTTTCTGTCTCGTTGTTAATTGGGTTTGTGACGCAACTGTGTCGTATATGAGATAGTTTAAAAAAGAAAATTGAATAGGATATTCGATCATGGTGCTGTTTGTCCTTTGAGTGTCAGGTAATCTATGCGGGTGCGTATCTTTACGACGAAGGATTAGCACTTCATTCAATTATTGTGTTTGTGAAGTCAATTAATTACTCGTTCTTCGAGGCCAAGTTCATGAGCATCACATGCTTCGATACTTTCATATATGTAACTGTCCCAAACAAACACAATAACGTCTGAAATCCCATCACGCAGTTGACACACAGGGACAGATAACAGAGCTTCAGCTTAGTTAGATATGTTATCTTGATAAGGGTATATAATTTCCATTGACCGGTCAATGCATTGATCGTCCATCGAAAATACATGTTTCTATTTACAGGCAGTGGCAAATGTTCACGGTTCCAGATCAAGACTGATGCAGTCCACACTCCATTTCATGACAGGTGGACCTAACTTCCCCAAATGCTGGCCTTAGGGTTGTTTAATCATCCCAAATCAGATCTTGTAATTGTCCATATTTTTCACAATTTGGATTGCAGGTTTTAAAGCCCAAAGTGAATCTACAAACCTGTTCATGTCGGAATATGTAACAAACATTCTTTAACGCAGCAAAATGTAACAAGTTTTTCATGTAAACCTCTTGTAATAAACAGATCAAGTTTAAAATATTGGAAGTAACAAAATACAACATCCTTGACATGCCATTGAAAGCGGGACGTTGCGGCAGCGCTGTGGTAGCAATCTGGTGACATTTTGGCAACCCTGCGGCGGCAGCCTTGTGACTTACTTTCTGTGTGCCCCGTCAAAAACCTGGAAATTGACCTCATGGGATCACAGAATGGGCTCTATAGAACACCCATGGTGCCATCTGATCCCACATTCCGGTATCATTTTTGCCTTAAGAGCATTATGTGCTCATTTTCGGAAACGTTTGAAAGTGCTTCACTTATACGTGCGCTAACCTGTTGCTTCGATCCTCCATCTCAATACTTCCTGGAAACCGCCGACCTTAAGGTCTTCGACAGTTACCCCAGCAATTTTTCTATTTTTGATATGTTGTGTTTTTATGCTTTTGTACTCCTTAAAAGTCATAAAAAGTGGGCAGAGTAAAGGGCCACTTTTCCCTTCTGGGTGGGCTTTGTAGCTGTGATGTCATTCTACGAAAGAATAGCTGTCACATGTAATGTTATAGTTAGGTATTCTTTCATCTCTCTTTGTGACCCGGGTCTTCCAGAGTAGGCCTGCGATTGGCTGATACCTTTCCCACTTAAGCTTACAAGAGATAGTGTGCACTGGTCTGCCCCATACATATAATTATCCCGTAATTAGCCATCTGGTGGAAGCAGCACTTCACATTCCCATTAAAACCACTGGCTTCATTCTCTTCAAACCTGTACCATGGTTATCTTCTACTAATGCAACTTTTTATTTTACATCATAATTAATAGGAGAACGTGTGAGCATGGCTAGCGTAGGGATACTTGGGTAAATGCACTTAAAAGCGGCAATCCATAATCTTAGTCTCCAATTATACTCGAAAAGCATAATTTCTGAACGTTCTAGCAGAATATTTTTAAAAATCTGTGCTTAAAAATTAATGTTTGACGACGAAGGCGGCGACACAGAGATAATTTCCTTCATGAATTTTATTTCCGTCTTATTAACTTATGTGAATTGTTATCATAATGTTCGGAATATGTTTTTATTCAGAATAAAAAATAATTTTGTTGGGTATTTAAAATGTACGAAAACACAAGATTGTGAAACACAAAACGTCTAAAAAATATGATCATGCCAGACGTGAGCCCCGGAGTGCTAAGTGTTTGTCTTGAAACTAGTTGAGTGTGTGATAGCAATATATATGTAAATGTCAAATCGACTCACGAGATTATGGTGTCTCCAGGAGCATCTCCAACATGCTTTTGTCTCTTACTTTTATTTACTATTCATCAGAACTGTGATTGGTTGCAACAGGTCAAAATATCACATGACAGCAGCCTGTATCTTCACGTGGCTCAGGTTTGATTTTTATTGGGTAAGATTATTATCGTTATCATCACTACCATCACATCATCTTCATTAAAATACCTCTGTTGCTGTTTATTCGGATTCTGACTCTCTTCAGCATTGGCAGCCATGCAACGACATGCTTCATTACACACAATGTCACTAGTGTTGCAGCTGGAATCAGCTGCTCGATGGCATGGTGACTTTCAGCAACCACGTGATATAAACTCCATGAACCTAAGTGCTACTGGCACTAGTGCTTCCCTAGTCAAAAGCAACTGGTGCAAAACACGCTCTTTAATTTCCCAGTTACGCCCATTTAAGCATCAGGAGGCCCTGAAAGGCATCAACCATCTTCAGTTTGGTAATTTGACCGATTGTCACACAGGATGAGGATACCTGATGTAGGAGAAGCTTGGGTTTCTATATCTTGGTACATTTTCGCATCAACCAGAGATTCTGTTTTTGGTTAACATCTTGCGCACAAAGGCCTTACTTGGGGGCAATGGTACTGTCACACAGGACAACATTTCAACACAAACGTTTCCATATATTGCTTGTAAAATTCATTTCCTTATATATTTTGGAAGTCTTTTGATCACTGACGTCAAACAGCAACCTAGTAAAAAGAGTTGCGTACATATGGTGCTAACTTGGAAGCCAAACTGTGCCTTGGAATACATCTGAGTCCGTCTTTGTCCCCTGACCAAAATTATATTTGCCTCAGTGAAGATTGCTTGAATGTTCCACTCCAAGAACTGCTTCGTCAGTGTCCACAGATTGAAACTCTGTTCACCTGTTGTATCACGTATGGTCCGCAACGTTATTCTTGTGTCATTATCATGATCTGATACACTAAAAATATTATGGAGTTTTTTTTTTTTTTTTTTTTTTTTTTACTTTGATGTTACCGTGCAAGCAAGGATTGGCCAACAGGAATTCAGAATGAGAGGTTGCATAAAATGTTATCACGACCTCTGAAACGTATTACGACCTCCCAGGTCCCGAGTGATCACCAGCAGACGGCACTGTCTCCAGTTAATTGTATTACATGGGCGTATTCAGCGATTCGTCGTAAAAGTGATTAAAACCTTCACCGAGGGTATTGTGCCTCTACCCCGACCGGCCTGCCATCACAACACCCACACTTTGGGCTCGGGTGTTGTGCAGGCAGTTGGGTCAAGGTACAGACACAAACCCCTCGCCAATGGTATCGATCCCTTCCATATATATCGCTGTGTAATATAAGCACCACCTCCTGGCACGCCATTTGTAAAACAATTGCTTGGTACAAGCTGTTGACTTAGTTGCAGTTTCTGTTGCCCCATTTGGTAAATAAGCCAGAAACGTCACCTTATTTTGTGGATTCAACCTTCTGCTTGGTTACTGGAAAGTTTATTTCATTGGTGGCACTTTTACCATTATGTTATACCCCAGCTTCGGTACCCGTCCATATGTTGGGAACCACAATGGAAAGAAAAGTCTTTGGGCGTTTCGAATTTTTATCAAGGTTGCCTTTGAGATTTTTTTCTGGGAAAGGGCTTCCTCTTATTTCCTCTTTAATGTTTATACTTTGATATTTTTATTTAAAAATATATCTATGATATTTGTGGTACGTATTCATGACAATTCCCATCTGTTATACGTTAAATTTTTGTATTTAGGTGAAATTTTATATTTAATTATGTTTATATGTGCTTTTCAAAAAGGTCTTCGTTGTGTTTTTCGGAGTGTGTCGGACTAGAAAAAAGATATGACGAAAAAAGAAAAATGACCCTTGGAGCATTATTGGCCCACGTTAAAACCGCTTCTAATACTACTTAAGATGATTCATTCAATGTGTAACCTTGACCTAATTTTAAGGTCATCATGACCTATTTATGGAAAACAATTTTGGCCTGTATCTCGAAAAGTTATCAACGGATTTGACCGATATTAAGTTTGTTGCATAGCTCAACTTAACACCTATTTTGCTAATTCACATATGTCCTTGAAAGCCAGAGGTCAAGATCTGAAAATTTTCAACCTGACGTAACTTGCTCAACTTACGTCACTTCTCGTCCAATTTCACTTTGATGAACTCAAAATATTAGAACTTTAACAGTGCATTTTTGTGCACAAATTTTGACCTTTAAGACTTAAAGGTCAAGGTTGTCCGCCATCTTGAAATATTCAACCGGTCATTACTCGGTTAATTTTCATCCGATTTTTATGTGGTGGGGCTCAATGCGTAGGGAATGCAATACCACACACATCTTTAATTAACATATCACCTTTCAAGGTCAAGGTCATTGACCCTCACAAATCTTCATTTTGCCATAATTCGATCGATTTTATCCGATTTTGTTCAAGTTGGGCTCAAAAAGGTTCGAAATGTATTGCGGCACAATTTTTTAATTTACATGTGACCTCTAAAGCTTAAAGTCATTTAACCCTTTGAGATTATCATTGAGCCATAGCTCGGTTCATTTTAATCCCATCTGCATCACGTTGGGCTAATATTGTACCTATTGTCACACTGCACAATTTTGTAATTTGCATGTGACCTCTAAAGGTCAAAAGTCAAGGTCATTTGGCCCCTTTAATTTTCATTCCGCCAGAACTTAGTAAATTTGCAGCCGAGTTGGACCATATTGGCATGGGTTCAAATTGTAGCTATGGTAACTATGCGTAATTTTGTAATTTACATGTGACCTCTTAAGGTCAAAGGTCACGGTCCCATGCGGTGAGATGACGGAAGTGGCTCTCTCTCAGCGATCGGAGTTTTATTTCTTTTTTTCTTCACTGTGATATCAAACTATCTAAAATTACCAGTACTTTGCTAAAATAAAAACAAACGAACAATAAACAAAACAAACAAAAACAAGAAAAACACAAAAAAAACAACAAAAAATCCGGAATGCCACTTATTTCCGGTTAACACGTCTGGTGGGTCGACCCGACCTATTATTATAATGAAACTGTAACAGATTGGTAGAATAGAGCAAGTTTCTGCCACTCTTTCATAATTGGCAATACTTGGCTGGCGACAGGAATGACAGTTATTTACAGCACAATTACTGCGTGTAATTGATAGATGTTATCCGGTAAGTTGAACTACCACTATTATGACGTAGCAAACTGTTAGAATGGCACGGTTTTCAACCAGTACAATGCACTGCTGTCCATGCAATGGTAATGTTCCATAATGTACAACTGAAACAATTGTATGTTCTGTGATGTTTGAATGTGCCCTGTCTAAATGCTGGTGATCCAACCTTTAAATTACCAAAAACATGTAAAAGGTATTTAAAATGACAGTGGTTATTTTCAGGGGTACTTTCCTTTGCAACAGAGGCATGAATACGAGTTCGTGCTTTCGTCCCTTCCTTAAACTGCCATATTTCCGTTGCTATTATAGTTGTGCTCAGAATACTTCCGAATATATTGAAAAATAATTGTTTTGTCTGTCCTGCATTTTCCTGACGCTTGCTTCTAACCACAAAACACACATTTATTCTTTTTGGCTCATTAAGTTACATAAGTCTAGATACCCACTATTTACACAAAAAGTCTGCCTTTTCATTCGTATCGAGCGATTAAGTAAGCTCTTGTCATTATTGCAGGTGTATGTTTGAATGAAAAAAAAAAAAAAACGTACTCATACAGTCACTGTGCATTTCCGAATATACAAACTCCTCGAACAGGATGGTGTGGAGGAATGGAGGAAAGACTTGATGAGTGAACGTTTCTCTATTCACAGGTATACACTCAATGGTAAGAGGTTACTTTATCGCTCGCCATTTCAAAGGTTACAATTTTGAAATGCATGACACGCATAAACAGTTTATACTGTATTCAGCATTTGACTTGGTCTTGAAATTAGAAATTAGAGATCATGAAAAAATTTGTGACCTGAGTGGCTTCCATAGGCATTAAAACGGTAACTGTTTGCCCTTCATCTTGTCGATAATGTTTAAATGATGCTGACTAATGGAAAAGAAGAAGGAACAGGTTATGTCGTAAAAAAAGTTTGAAAAAGCACTGGGGCACAGATCTCATGTAACAGCTAGTAGTGCAAATATAATACAAATACTGACCACTTACAACTTGGCAATGTTCTAGAGGGGATTTCATATAATTCAGTAAAATGAAACGTAAAATTTTGAACTGAGTTGTACAAACTTGCTCAATTGAGATGTTCTTGCAATTCCCTCCGAGACTTCGAACATGGGATGTGCTGACAGTGGATTCCTAATTCTTTGTTTAAAGCTGGCGTTCAACAAACAAGATTTTTTATTAACTTGCAACCTTATGCTGAACAGTTTCTATCCTATAAATTAGTTTTCGTCAAAAACTTTTGATCAGAATTTATTCTAGCAGTTTTCATACAATGAAACGACGCAACTTAAAACAGAAATATCTAGTTTTGGAAGTAAGAATTTTAAGTAGAATTGTACTCGCAAAACGCAAGTGCCACTTCATTATGGTTATTTGTTGATCTGTTTAAACATGTTAAAGAGCCACACAAGCAACTACTATCTTTCCCTTATATTACATGTTTCCGTGATACTCCTTTGATTGTGAAGTAAGTGGACAAACTTTTTTTTCGACATAATTGCGGTCAAAATAATGCGTTATCATATTGCATTTTTTACTCGGAAGCTATTTTTTCAATTGTGTGACCGACATACAAACGGCAGTTTAGTAGGTCATATTAAACGTTTTACACATGAGTACTGGCGCCTTGTTATTTGATTTTTGACAGCTGCAACAGGAATGGTACTGACAAGTGTTCTCACATACGCATGTTATATTTTCACTTTTACAAGTACAAACAATAGCCTGTATAGTCATTTACATTCAGTAATGTCTGTGAAGCCTTTTCAATTCTAAGCCCTCAACAATTCAGCTGTCTTACTGTTTATCTGACTGGCAGCGAATCGATTGTTCAGTTGTGATGTAATTTGGCTGGTGTTATTGTCAATCTAAGATTACCATTGACAAGGGAACATTTCATATTTTAAGCCGTACGATTCCAAATGTAGGGTTATCAAAAGATAAAAAGCAAAGATTTTATTGACATGGGTATGTGTAGACAGATGGGTAGGCTTAGATTAATATTTTCCTAGAGAAAAGGGAACGATAGGGATGTTTCCAAGCACTTTAATTGTATATATTACTTTCGTAACACATATACTGTAGCATTGCCGTCGGACCTCCGGTGGTATGTGTAAAATCATGGTTAGGAAAGAGTAAACATATTGGGATGGATTAAATTTGGCGTTGCTCCCTGTGTTGGTCAAGATGTGTGTGTGTGTGTGTGTGTGTGTGTGTGTGTGTGTGTGTGTGTGTGTGTGTGTGTGTGCGTGTGTGTGTCTGTATCTTTTGATTGTTAGTCGCCTACCATAATTAGTATTGTCAAAACATCAGTATTCCTTTCAGTGCATTCATCTACAACGCCGTGTTTCTTGTTTCAACGAATTTGCACGAAACGAGATTGTTCTTTGACTTTACAAATGTATCAATACTTAGAGAACTGGACTTTGTATAAACTGTTTGCACGTTACAAGTGCCTGCAGGACGCTTTGATTGAATAAATCGACAAGGTGGGAATTGATTCACTCGGGGCTTACATATTTCACAATACAAACCGGGTATGTATCCATCTATTTAGAGCAAATGGTATGTGGATTACACCATGTGTCCAGTGGGGTTTGAAATCTACCTATATGCTCGTCACAAAGAATATGCGACGGTTTGTTGTAGACAAACTCCTGTTGAAATCAAGCAATCAATTTCACCAGAAGGCAGATAATACAATGCCACTCAAAGCCAGCCAGCACCTCAACGATCAATTTGTCTGGCATAATGTTGATATTTCTGTCTTCTTTAGATCAACATATGGTTCCGGTCCGCCATGTTTTTGCTCACACGCCTATCGATTGGACAAACGCCCGCAGAAGTGATACTTTCATTCTGACTTTTTATGGATTTAAAGGTTCTGGATTCATCAAGAGGCCAAGGATATGTTCTGGCAAAGTTGAACACAATGTAATTCAGTGTTCCGTAATTTAAAGTAAACCGAGTTATTGGCCGGCCAACCAGTTTACCCTTTCCACTCTAGTACTTCTGTGATTGGAATATCGGATGTCATGTGATTAGGTAGGCGCTTTATATTAATTGCAGCATAAACAGCACGCGTAACATAAGAAATAAGCAGAAGGTTGTCGTGTGAGCAAATTTACACGCACGTTTCAAGTATGCTGGTTATTTGTTTATCCGAGGTTCGAGAAGCATGCATATAGACAATCAATTTAACAAGAACAGTAACAACTTTCGAGGAACTAATCTTTATTCTGGAATATAAAATATAACTTGTCAAATCTCAGTTATCCCTGTTTCTTGAAAAATTATAAATTTACATCCTGAGAAACATACATATGTGTCTGTCTTTGGAAATGAGAAAGGCCATGAAACTAGCAGTGAAATGTCGTACCTCGCATTGGATATATTTTGAGCTTCGGGTTCATTTACAGGGATAACTTCTACATTTAGCTTTCATCTTAGTCACCAGTTGATATTTTGTACAATAACTATTCGCAATTATAGTGCATAGAATCACTGAGTTTAGCAGTGTATGTGGTTTATGACATATGCACATCCAGTACAGACATATCTTTTGCTACATGTCGACTATTGTTCATGTCATCATAGAAGAATCGGATTGGTTACTTGTCAAATATTTCATACTGAGACTCACTGTTAAGTCATGGATGCCCGTCAGCTGAGCACGCAACAAACATAGCTTTCTTGTCCAGATTAGCTTATAATATCCTATAATTATCGAACAGAAAAGGTTTTCCTATCGTTGCTAGGCAAGGGGAAACATCGATCACCAGCTATTAAAAGGCCAAATTGTAGTGTGCGCCAATAGTATTCCCTTGATTCTAAAGAAATCCCAAGAAGCAGATTTAATGTGAATGGACAAGTATCCTAATGGCACTTACACAAAATGAATAAATGATTTATAGCGCAAGTTATGCATACTGTCAGTAAAATGTTTGCTTTTCTTTTTCAATCAAAAACCGTTCTTACACATTCTACCAAACTTAAGCACTTAGTGGTCATCTTCATGGAGTTTTTTTTAATGACATTGTGTTCATAAATCCCCTGCACGGTCATTGTGTCTACCTACGCTACACACATCTTGAATATCTATTCATTTGAGACCATGAACATTTTCTCACATTTTCCATATGGCTTCTGCTTGATCCTTTTTGTCAGAGCTATCACCAACTGTCTTAAATGGTATCACCAGCGATATGAAGGACACTGCATCTTCAATCAACACTTTTGATTAGCATGCTGTCAATGTCTAGGACTAATTTTGTTGATAAATAAACTACTAACTTTGCTGTTTTGCCTGTCTTAACTTGGGCGTGAGACCACCCAAGACAAGATGTTTAGTCTGTTTCCAGAAGCTTATTTTTAATGGGGATTTTTCATGTCTATGATGCATTAGGAACCATTGTGTGATGTGCAAAAACGCGTTCGCTGAATAACTCATCTTGGCATCTATGTTGCTATAAAATGCAGTGTTATGACTTCCATTGCCAATCATTTCTTTGAGCTTTTAGACAAAATGGAAACTGGTTGTTTGTTTATACATGTGGCCGGAAACATAAATAGACTGAAATGAAGGGTGCTTTTCATGTGGGGTTTTGTTTTTTTGTTTTGTTTTTGTAGATTTTCGCCGGACGTCTAGAATGTTTGATAAACCTTTTTATTAGATGAGTTCATTCTTAATATGTAAAGTCGCTTTTAAGTCGTGTTGCTTTAATTTTGACCAATTGTGTGCTTTTACTTGTAAGTGAATTTACGTTTCAAAGAGGGTTTACTGAGAACACCCATATATGACTGTAAAATGATGTGTCAAGCCAGGTATCACTTGTTTATGATATAAGTCCCAGTCGTCTTCCACGTGAGTATAAAAACCTTGAGTACCAGTCCTGTGATAAGCTTCAGGACGCCCCTGAAGTGAATTTGTAAAACTGAGATTTCACAAATATCTATACATGACCTGCGTTTCATACGCTGACAACTTGTATTACAAAAACGTTTAAGAGAACCCCCCCCCCCAAAAAAAAGAAGCAATTTTAGAATACCGATTACATTCTGGGCTCGCATTGGATGCCCTGGCGTAGGTGAGGACAAGGGCGTGTCCGGCGAAAATACACTCATGTTTCGTCCTATGATCTGGAGGTAAAGAGGATTTGTCTACTTTTCTGCTGAGCTCTCCAATCCTACAGCCTTAAGGGGTGATAATATTACGAAACAGCTATAAGTTGATTTCCGCCTTTCATATGATAATCATACTTGGACTGATGTCATGTGTTCCTCTATTGTACTCTTTCGGTGCCAATGTGGGTAAAAGTCGATGTGATCTGCATAGTCATAACGATATCAGATATATAGTTCTTGTAAACTGACCTTATATTCAAGTACCTGCATGCCTGCAGTTATCACGAGAGAACAGAGACCACAAGAATTGTTCAGGTCAATAGGGGGCGCCTAAAGCGCTTTGCGGAAAGCTGTGGACTCCTATAAAACCTGGCACTGAAAGAGTTAAAACAGTGTAATATCTTTGCTGATGAAGGTTTTGATTTCCCAATCTACAAGTGCCTCTGATGTAGATGGGTATTTTCCCAAAAAGTTAAGATAATATTGTCATAGTGAAATAATCTGTGGGACATAGAAGACATGGACCTGAAACGGAAAATCTAGCTGATTTCTCTTGGTGTGTGTGGTGGTGGTAAAATGCTTGAAATGTAAGTACTTTGGACATTTTGAACGCAAGCCGTTCTGAAGAAATGCTTATGTAATTTCCTGGGATTGGTCCACGGGGAATTTGAAGATCAGCATTGCCAGTCTCTGATATTCATCTTATTGCCTTGTAATTTTACAAATGGCTTAGCTTTAAGACTGAAATAATTGATAATAAATACGTGAATCTGTATTTTTGATACAGGGGTGTTATTTTTGGTGTAATATGTATGTCAAAATCGAAATAAACTTTGCACCAGAAATTAACATCCTTGTAATAATCATTATTCATAAACAGCACAAATTTAAAAGAAAGCATAATTACTTGGATACCATCCGCACCAGCATTTCCAAAAAACACTAATACCTATATTACATTAAAAAAAATTAACAAGAAGCGCTATTTCACCGCACTCTGCCAATATGTATATCCCTTTTATGCCACTGCATGTATGTGACACGGGCTCTTGACTTGACACACAAGGGTATATTTGTGTGCAAAAGAGAACAAAAACTATAGTCATTACAATTTAATGACAAATTGTACACAAGTTCATGGTTCGTGACCAGGTCGGCTATATTGGATACAATGTGTTATATTGTAGATTATCAAAGCAGTAACAATAAATACCTTGGCTCAGCCTGGATCACCTGCAAAAAAGCCAGGCCGCATGTGTATCGGCTTTTATCATAGGCTTTGGATCCCCTTTATTATACGACATTAGTTTTTTTTTTTGCTCGTTTTTTATGTGTGCATTTTTTTCCTATAAATGATCCAAAGAATTCATTTTTACAATAAATAAAGCACGTGCGAAGTTACCGTCTGCATCTTGGTATGTACCATAAAGGCAATGAGATTAGCGATGCTTGTGAACCGAGCGCCCAATTATATGCGCAAATCGTGGCCTCTACCTTCTGCAAAATGATTCAAAACGGCCTTTCCCTACCAAAGAAATAAATTACAATGTAATCCAATTAACCAGTTGCAGCTTCAATGTTGGCGCAGGATGAATAAAATATGAAAATATTGACCACTTCCTCCAAATTTGACAAACCCTCGTACTGTTAAGAAGGATTATGATTATTACAGATCTGGTGTTGCGTGCAACAGTCAAGTTCAACACAGCTTCTGTTTGAAAACCATTGGTCCAAAGATAAAGCAAAAAAAAAAAGATGAGCTAAAGTCTAAAATTGATAGTTCATTGCGTAACACATCATTTAGATGCATTTGCTTGGATGTAAAGCAGAACCCTACATTGATACGCATGCTTTTATTTTTGATGACCTGTTCTGGTGACTGATCCTCTCCATCTTATATACTGTATTATCATTTATATTCCCCAGCGTAAAATTTCCCAAATAAGCCTCAAAAGAGACCTTTGTGACTTTTATTACCCCGAATAGCACCGCCACCAAAACAAAAAAAAAAATGTTTTTCGTATGAGACCTCCCGTTTGTGTGTGTGTGTGTGTGTGTGTGTGTGGAAGTTTCCTTTCACATTTTAAGTACCATGTAAAAGATGTTTTCGTGTTGTGACTTTATTAGATTTAATTTACCAATTTTTTTGCCAAGATTGATATTCCCGAACAGGGTTTACTCTGGAAAATTCGTAAATATTTATCCATCGCCAAAATTTGTGATTATACACTGCTTTTTACGCATGCTTTTATGTTTAGTGATTTCCTTCTGGAGGCTGATCATCTCCACTCCAGATACCTTGCTACGTATGCTTTTATTTTTGGGTGATCTCGTTCTGGTAACTGATGCTCTCCATTACAGATACTTTGTTACGTATGCTTTTATTTTTGGTGATCTCGTCCTGGTGATTGGTCCTCTCCGCTACAGATACTTGGACTAATAAACAGCTTTTGTGCAGGTTTGGGGTATCAAATATTACTATTATTTTTGACGAAATTTCAAAACAGTATTTGGTGGAAGCGTGGGGATATAGCCGTGAGTCTCGTGTATACCACCCGGAACTGACCTAAGCATATTACATATTATTTTATATTTTGTGCATGTAATATGGATCTGCAGATTTTCATACTTCATCAATGATAGGTATTACATGGGTCCCTTGTACGGCGGGGGGAGGGGTTAACTCTAGGGCTCAATGGTTCGGAGCTCTCGGTTGGCCCAGCCCGCCGGGAGAGACCCAGCCTAATACTATGCTGGGTTATTCGTATTACAGCTAAGCATGTAAAAGGTGACTAATGTGTATATATGCGACAAAGACCGGTGCTTTCACTGTGCTATGGGGCGGTGCTCTCAAAGTACAATTTTTTATTTTTTATTGTCACATGCTTTTAGTAAGATTGTTTTATGGAGGTGAATGTGCATATATATATATCTTACTAAAATTACTCACATGGCTGACGCACAGGAGGTTTTATCCCGCCTGCGGTAGGCCCCGTTGTAAAGGGGTAGATTCAGACAATAAATTATTATTATTATTATTATTATTATTATTATTATTATTATTATTATTATTATTATTATTATTATTATTATTATTATTATTATTATTATTATTATCATTATCATTATCATTATCATTATCATTATTTACAAATGAGAAAGAAAAGGGCTTGTGTGGTATCTCAAGCAAATATGGCCCTAGAATTCCGCTTTTGCTGCACAAAATAGATAACTGGCAATAGTATGTATATATTGTGCAAAAGCACGAGTGCGTTTCCCGTTTTGCACACAGTAGGAATTTAAGTGGAAATACCAGGAATCACCGGTAGTTCTACCGGATTGGCCAAGATAATTGACATTGTTCGTGCGGAACAGAGCAATGTTTGACTAGACGTGGGAACTGTGTGGGATGGATGAATGCAAAGGGACTTACTCCCAGGATTTAATGCTACCTTTAGCAATGGAGGCCATGTATCAAAATATTAAACTGACTTTACCTGAGACAGAAATGGATATTAACAGCGTTCTTCAATTAAAAGGCCGTGCAGCAATATGACCTATAAGTGTGGCATCGTTAGTTTACACTTAGTTGTAACTCAATGCATATTACTTTATACAAATCGACATTGTAAAAAAATAGGAATGTGGACGTGCTATCAGTAACGTCGCATGACTTAAGTTTTGTTCTCAGCAATTCTTCATCAGCATGGCTAACCACACACGTGTCAAATGTACAGGGAGTTTTGTTACGCTTTCCATGTCATTATTCATTACTTTAACGCGTTCCCGCGGTCAGACCGTTGTGCAGCTACCGGTAATTTCAAAGGTCGTTTGCTTCATCTATTTCATTAATACTACCTTTTTTCAAAGTATTTTCAATGAAGACTTCAGGGGAAACGTACCAGGATTTACAACAGGCCTTTTGCCAATAGCTTCATCAGATACGCTAAAGGCTCTTGCGCCCAGGTAAGCTGTTGACTCAGTCTAAAAATGTGACCTTTTAGCAAGAGTTAGAAAGAAGGAGAAAAACAGGAATTCGGAGATTATTTTTTGCTAGTAACATATTGGTAAACATATAAATATATAACCAAAACATGAACGTGGTATTCTGTTTGAAGTCAGGTTTATGGTCCATTTCTCGATTTTCTTCTATGGTTGTGTTTATCATATTCTATTTTCTAAAAAAAAAGTTATTTCTTTGGGAGTTGTTGGAAATGGTGACAAGCAGAAGTTTCGAGATGACAAAAATATACCCACCATGTCTGAAAAGTCTAGTCAATCGTCATAATTAGTATTAACATCAAATTAATTACAATTTGTTTTTCATAATATTTTAAAGCTTTTAGCGATCCGTACAAGTGGAAAACAGGTCTGCCTCAAATGATTGCGTGACATATCAAGGATATCCCGCCCAGACTTATCACGACGTGAGCTTTTCTTTTTAATATTTCCAAATCAGTCTTTTTGTTCAGATGATTGTATCACTATTGCAATATTCTGCAACACTCCATAGGATATAGTTGTTTGAATTGAACGATAAGTTGGTGACGATATTAATGCCGTAAGATTTATCTTTTAGCAGCTCTCTAATTCTGTTAACATTAGAGAGTTCAAAATGTGTCAGCGTTTCATCTATCACAACAATTGTACAAATGGACAACTCATACAATTATGGATAAGTAATGCCATTAACACACGCACGTACCACATAGAATTTCTTTTTTGCTTTGTAACAAACCAATCACAGAATATTATATGGTTGCTCGTTATATTTTACCTAGATAGATGCATTAAGGGAATGCCTCAATGCGGCTGGCTAGACACATAGAAAGAGATCATGAATTCTTGGCTTGTACAGATCATAACGCTCCTAAATCCGTAGGCAATAGGTAGTGAATCTGACGACTTTTTACCTAATATTTTAAATTTATGCTTTACATTTTACATTTTCTTCTAAATATAAGAGACATACATTCGCATTTCAGTTTACTAAGATACGAGAAACAATATATGTAGAGACTCACTTCACATCTCGCATGTACAAGTGAGTCCCGACATCTATAGTTGCTATGCTATGACAGTATCATTAAACTCTTTTATATTCTTTTTATGTGGGTGCTTTGTATAAAACTGAGACCACGGCCGATATCATGCAGGGGTATATATTCACGTCCGGATATTTCAGGCTCCGAAACGCGCACTGATAGATACCCACTCAAGACCCCTTGCTTTGATCGGGCTCACGTAACCCTTTAAAACTTTTTCAACGCTTTTGGGTACAACCCCCCCCCCCCCAAAATAATAATAAGAATGAGAACGACAATAAAAAATAATTGTGAATCAATGTTTATGTATTTATATTTTACAAATAAACAGTAACAGGAGCGGACTTAGAGGGTTACCAACTTGACTGACAGGATTCTGGCATTGTGACTTGAAAGTGTTGCAGGACGTTTGGCTTTTTAACATAAACAATTTCGATGCAAATGTGTAGCAGATGAAGCTATTTCATTCTGTTTACCGTTTGGGCGTGATGTGCAATATACTTGAGTGTATTTAATAATATTTATGGAAGCATCTGGACAGCTGGTTGTTTCTATGGCCTCAACAGATAATATATCTCTTAACATGGGACTCTGTCTTCCATAATAGACTTACGGTTTCCCTCTGAATTGAATTAAATATAACAGAGTATATTAAATCACATTCGCTACGTTATAATTTGACTTTTGTGACAAGCAGGACACACTATGCATGAGAATTAAAGAGAAGAACCTGGACTATTAATTGTCTGTGGTTAACAAGAGATGGGCTCATGACTTTTTTTTTCATTGGAATACAGTTAAACCAACAAAAAATAGTAATATCTTAAACACTATTAGATGCCGTAGAAGACAACATATGGGATTATTCTGGCAAATGATTATAGGGAATATACGTGTTCCACGGCAAATCCCTAATGTTTTGGATTTTTTAAAAGGCAGCCTTAATGTCATTAGTTATTATTAAACGAAAAGCAGCCCTCCAACTTCTGAAATACGCCACTATTACGAAATAAGCAAATGCCAATATACCACGATTACGGAAGTTTCAGCAAAGTGTTTTTCGATTCTATATTCATATATTCTGTGGAGACTAAATTATTAACCACCATCTGTCAGTGGTGGTCTCCCTGCCCCGTCAAATACAAGTAATACCATTACATGTAAAATGGCAATACATTTGTTTACCCCCAAGACCAAAATAGATGTGCGGCTCTAATAAGCATCTCCTGGCGTTATTTAATGTTCATGAGTTTGTGATAGGGCAGATCTAGCTAAAGAATATCAAGCTGATGTGTATTTGGTTGATGGATTGATTGGTTCGTTATAATAGGCAGCTTTGTTAACAACGCAGATGTCCCTTCCTGTTTCTTTGACACTTTCTTGTTCAAAAAGTGTCTAGGGAATAGTACTTTTTAATATTCCTTTTTAGTTTGAAAAGCATTTTTTGTATTTGTGTGTGTGCTGTTTGTGGTTTGTTGCACTGTGTTTTGTTTCTTTGTTTCTATTTTCTATTTGGTTGAGAGGAAATCAATTGTAGTATCTCCTCTAGTGAACAGGTTTTCGTCTGTATTCACCCTGGGCGATTTACTAAGGCTTGGGACATACAATGCAGATATGGCGATGGAATCAATTAAATACAACATCGGGCACTAACACCAAGACATAACTACACCGGATGCTTTGCAGAATTCAAAACGTCTGTAAATATCAGGAGTGCATCTTATGCAAACTTTGGTAAAATAAAAAATGCTTCATCAAATGATTAATGCAACTATACACTTATACATACAGGCTTGTGGTAAATGGTCTACTAAGGGGAGAACAAGATACGCTGTTTGGGAAGATACACAATTCATTTTAATGAAATATTAATTCCAGTTTCATGCATTCCCCACCCCTTGATAACAGCAGAGGACAGGGACACCTGTGCACGATAAATCATCGTAATAACCTGTAAGGTATAATTACAGAAGCTCATTGAGAAGACCTATCGTGCATAAAAGAGGTGACTGAAAAACGCTTATATTAACTTTTTCAGTGCTGCTAACTGCGACTAAGGTCCAAACACTGAACATTAACTGCTCTAAATAATAAATTGGGGGGGGGGGGCCTAGATTCATGTTCCTTGTAAAAAGACCTTTCAGTCAAGTACCAGTGTCATGAATATAATTATACACCATTAGTGAATGTCAAGACTTTGCAATAATGTCCGTGAACATTGAAACTTGTGCCTATTACAGAAGTAAAACTTAACGTATCCTTCACCGGTCTAGCACCATAATATCGTGGCCCTGTCTTTCTGTCTGTTCTTTCATGGGGAATATAAGTTAGTCGCTTGGCTTTAAGTACTGTGGAGGTCCTGGAAAAGGATCACGACATTTATAATTTATGTAAATGGAAAATAGCTGTAATAGTTTATTTGAACGAAGGTAGCATAACGTAGGGGAATTAATAACCGAATGTCATTACAACTAATAACGTGCATACTTTATACGCCGCAGATAGAAAACTAACAGAAGATAGATTTCTTTACACGCACAAATAAACGGAAAAGAGTCACTCACCTTGCATGGCAGAGACTAGAAAGATGAGGCAAGTCGTTTACTGATTTCTAGGTAAAACTATATTGGTTTTTTACCCCGCTTAACAATAAATTGTTGCGTTATAAGTCCTCAGTCTCTGCGCTGTTTGAAGATTTTCCACAGTTTTGTCCGAGACGGTTGCAGTATACAAAGTCCGTAACGCCCAAATATGGTACGATACAGATAAGCTTTCTGTAGGCCGAAGATCACGTTACAAATACTAATAAATAATTAAATATATTGGGTCCCTAAATTAACGTGGCATATTCGAGTTAATATTTTTTTTCTAAAGAGATGACTTTTAGTATCACCATAAAGTTCATACAGCATTTCGCAAGGACGTATATTGTAACATCTGAACAATTAATATATCGCCAGCATGCCTTTGATTACGTTGACTATAATAGTCCAGGTCGTGAGCTTTCCTCGGCACGATTTGGGCGCATTGCGGCCAAAGAGAGAAAAGCCGTTAACTGAGTCCAAATGTGGCGAGAAAGAGTTAATCTATTTTATTTATTTAATAATATGATTTTCAGCATGGTGTGCATTAACACTGCCCAATGAATATGCATGAGGATAAAGGAACAGGGTACTAAAGTTGTACGTAAGTTGGTAAGTGGCGAAATATTTTGGGGTTTTTTTTCATATAACAAGTGTGTTCGGGTGTGCTCATGTAACAAATTCAACTGACGTGAAAGAAGGTAATGTGTAAAAGGGGAAAGAACATCCATTTTAAACATAACTGTCATGTTTCGACAAATGTCCAAGTTACCTAAGGCCTAACAAAAATATATATGTGTGGTTCCCATAACCCGACTGATCTCAATGAAAAGGCCCGAGTCCCGACCCTCAGCAATTTTATGAAACATAAAATAAAAAAGAATAAATCAAATTTAAAGCCGCCCTTCCCCAATCAAAATTGATCGACCCTTGCTGGAAGATTTTATGGAGAAAGTGGCCGTCGTGTGCCGTTAATTTGCAATAAAGTCAACTCAAACACAGTGCTTTATTTCAACTTGTCTGCAGTGGAGGGTTAATTTGTGCTGGGGAAAGAGCATAGCTGCATAGCCACGGTGTTTGGTGAAACAACATAGCCATAGTCCCGGTTGAAAGATTTTATTGAGAAAGCGGTCGTCATCTGCCGTTATTTTGCAGTAAAGTCAACTCAAACACAGCATTTTATTTCAACTTGTCTGGAGGGTTAAATTCAGCCGGGGAAACAGCATAGCAACACAAAGTTCAATAAGGAATAGCTGCGCTTGTTCGGTGATCGTTATCGTAATATTTCGCTAGGTTCCAGGTGTCTGTTCTCTGAGTTACCAGGGCAAACGGTCGTTGAAGTACTTTTAAAACATGACTTACTATATTAACTTTAATCTTCCGGCTCGGTTGTGTCAGAAGCACCTAACACCGTTAGTTACAAATCCAAATGCACACGACACTATGACGCCAGGTGGTGAGCGCCATTTTGGACATTGCGCAATTAATGCATTGATTGCGGGACAGTTGCACAAAAATATATTTGATTTGAATGTCAAAGTGAATCGCGGCCACAGCATATATCATATCATTATAAATGCTCTGAAATATTTGCAAAATATATACTTTTGGTTTCATATATTATAACCCTCTTCCCACCCCCACCCCCAAGATCGTCCCAATGCTCATTTGCAAACCATTGGATGCGGAATTGACAATTTTCAAAATGGCAGCCAAGTCGATCGGATATTTTGAAGAGGTCGTATAACAATATATGTGTGATTAGTATTAAGGGAAGGTTAATTTGTCGAATGAACGTAATGTACAATATATAATGGGCCTTTTTCAGAGTAAGCATTACCTGAAAATGTAAATACAACAACATGCAGTTGCCAGTTATAGGCCCCAGAATAGAGATTTTGTATCAGATATTGAAGTCGCCCCCAGCTTAAGAATTAAGTGGCAGCAATAGGCTAAGTGCCAAGCGCCGCATTGCGTCAAAGACGGAGCTTAATGGAGAAGGTTGCCCCGATACTGGATACAGGTTCGAAAGTACCGGCGGGTTTTTATATATGTGGTAATAATGTCTTGATTTCACATTTGTTTTCCTTTTTTTTCCAAACCTGTAATGTATATATGCGGTGCATGTATTGCGATTACTTTTTCAACCATAAACAAATGTCATTAGTCAATGTCTGTTGCATTTGGAACACAAATGAATGCTACCTTGGCTGTCCAGGTTACTTAAATAGCAGCAGTGGATGGCAATCGACGGTGGTAGGCAGCCATAGAAAAGGCCACCAACCGCAACTTATCACCGCCGAACAGTGCAATAGTGAATTTTCATTGTGCGCACCCTTTTGCGCGCCGCTGTTCATTTATTTTCAATGTGTGTCAAGAGTCAACGAGAATCAGTTGTGCACAGGAAACAAAAGATGTATCGAACGAAACTTGATTCAAATGTTTATTGCGCACGCATGACGCAAAACGATATCCAATGTGGACTATCTCTAACTTTCGACGGTAGAAATTTATGATATTGAACGTCTTAAACGAGCTGTAGAAATGATACAATGATTATGTTTTGCTGGTGTACCTGTAGGATGAAATTCAGTTGGTGAATGTCCAAAAAGCTTACAACAGATCTGGCAGATTTTTCTCCTGCACTTGAGTTTTCATAATGCGCACGTGTGACGGCTTTAAATATAGACAGGTGGGCGAGAGGGGTTTTACCTCTGTGCCTAAGCTGCCGACGGGTATTGTCGTCGTCATGACCGTGCGTCCGTCCGTTATGAACGAGGACGCGGTAACTTTTGAACCAATAGAGCTGCCACCATGAAACTTGCACGGTGTGGAAGCGTTTCGTTGACAGGCGAGGGATTTTAAGGGCATTCGCCCGTTATATATCATATATATAATATATATGTGTGTGTGTGTGTGTATGCATGTATATATATAATATATATATATGTATGTATGTATGTATGTATGTATCTATGTATGTATGTATGTATGTATGTGTGTGTGTGTGTGTGTGTGTGTGTGTGTGCGTGTGTGTGTCTCAAATGTATGTTTCCTACATGCCGCAGCGCTTCCCGAACACCTGCTGAGCTGGATCCCTAGGTTTTCTGCATGGTCCAGTTTCCTTCTGCAATAAGTTTGGGATAACTGGGCTGAGATCTGGCTGCTGGACCCCGTGGTCTTTGACTGAACAGGCTATCCAGTATATAGAAGTTCTATTATTATTATTATCATCATCATCATCATTATTATTATCATTGTTATTGTTGTTGTTGTTGTTGTTGTTGTTTTACTGTAATGCATCGCCCTTTCTCCAGATATGAACAGGAATAGGTGCATAGAAGATTATTGTAAAATGATTTTTCTTCTGCTTGTTATTAAAATATTTAGTAGAGGTCAACTTGAAACTTTATAAAGCAGCTGGGAGATTGAAATCAATATCACACAGGTCATTTATTACTGTGTGTAAGAAAACTCAGCCAAGGTGTGTTTCAATACTCTTCCCTGTATATGTGGCATCTGCTGTTGTTATCCTTAAAACGCTCTGGTCGAGCCTATCTCTTCCACACCATAGATAGGGAAATCTGTGTGCTTATGGGTATGTTTGTCAGTTGATCTCTGCGTTTTTTCCATTCTTTTCTCCTTTTTTCAGGAAGAAAGGGATTAATATAGAACGTATTTTCCCAGCTGTTGTTATTTTGCTTAAACTTTACAAATTTCTAACGGAGAAAGAGATTGTCCATCTTCAAGAACTTCATAGGGGGTCGTCTCAAAAGTATCTTTCATTCCGTAGACAAATACTTCTGCGCAATTCATCACATTTTATACCATTTTTCAAATAACCCGATTTATAATATTTTTCTGCACGACATTATTACAAATTGCATCATGCAATGATATGAATTTTTGCCAGAATTATTATAAATCGCCGTAGTATTACAAACATTTGCAAATTTTAAGCATCTTTAATACAAATCGAGTTATTATTGCAAATTGCCTATAACAAGACATGAGCCAAACGGAGGTTTTAGGCGAAGCGCTACCGACGCCGCTTAGCCCACCTGTTTATTGTTCTGATTGGAAACTTAATATCATTCGTCTGTTCTTGTATTATGAATAAGCTTTAAGGCTTAAAATTGGTGTTGCTAAGGTAATGAAGTTGAGATTTATGAGATATGCATGCCCAGTCACCAAACCAGGCCCGCGTTATGGCGCCACTAAATGTAACATGGGTCCCAGTGTTCACCTATGGAAGACCACGTGTTTCGCTCATTTGCACAGAAGCATGCCCCCCCCCCCCCATTGTGACATAAAGATTACATAACTTTATGATTCTGCAAACCTACTGGTCAGTAAATGGCATTATTATATGGCTTGCCTGGTTCTTGCGATTACTTCATAGTCCTGATTCCTTGTCATTGTAGCATGAGGCATTTAAAGTGTTTTTGATCGCAACAATTATGATAAAGCTCAGGCAAATTGTTAAGCAGTAGAGTTTAACCTTTTACTGCTTGAAGTACCGCTCAGCAGGTTTCATTGGCGACCAATCAGAGCGAAGTAAAGCTGTCAATCCAGGACACGCGTTTCTTGTAGGTGTTGTTGACAGTTCTCTTTCAAATGTACTCTATGGACGATAGATTCCGATAAAACATTCAAGCAGACCACATTTGTCGTCTGGGCGATTTGAGCGGGAAAAGGTTACGAGGCATGTTCTTCTGCTTTCCGTACATTGCTCCATGAAGGGTTAGATACAGTTAAATTGAGAGAAGCCTTTAGTATATTTATGCAAATACTCTCTGTAGCTCTTCTGCTGACATTAGCTATTACTACCCAGGGACAAGACCGTTAGTCAGTATCACTCAAAGTATCTTCTATGGAATTTTCAGGAATTCAATTGTGCGTTTTGAATTAATCACCCACAAAGGAACTGTAGTTGTCGTCAGCAGGGTCACAGACTTGACCTTTTCTAAAGTTAATTCTGACGGAATTCGAACTGTAAAGTGGCACATTCTATTTAAAGTCGTCTTCAAGTTAATCCATGCGTGCGTTACGGGACACAAAATTGAGCCAGTTGTATTTGCAATGTATTCAAACTAATCTGTATGCTCAAGGGAAGCCAAGCATCTCTTCAGGGATTGCGGACGACGGAGTGCTCTTCTACATTGCAAACGGCCCCTACCTTACGTCTTCTGTGATTATTCACAATTACGGACCAAACTATATGTATGTATATATATATATATATATATATATATATATATATATATATATATATATATATATATATATATATATATATATATATATATATATATATATATATATATGTATATATATAGATAGACATACAAACATACTTATTTCTACTATAAGAGGAGAATTTACTAGAAATAACTTTAATCTTACTCAGGGTCCTTTCTGGCAAGTTTCATGGGTATCTTAATCATGTTAATTCAGGATGTAATTTCTAAGCGCAAAATTGCGCTTTTGGATAACACGGTCACTGCTTTTGACTTCATGCAGGAACCACTATTCCATGAAACGGTTATGCTATATGATTATAATGGTGATTATTTGCGCTGTAATAAATTAACATCAGAATTTTTCTTCGGTTATTCAGGGTCACTGCCAAACGTTTTTTAGATGAGGAAAACAAGATTTGACCAAAATGTCTGGTAGTTTCAAATATGAAAGATAAAAATGCAGTACGAGGGATTACTTGACTGGATAGACCTTCAAGCACTTTAGAGGGCTGTCTTGGGCGGGCAAAAAAATTAACAGCTGAGGTTTGGGCGCCTTGTGATTTCCCTCGCCGTGGAATGCTCTCCACCCAAGTTTTCTTCAAACAAGGAAACAGTCACATCCAATTAAAATGTAAGAGAGCGTTGAGGCTCAGAGAATTACATGCTTTATGCCATTATAGAAGTGTTCTGATTCATTCATTGGGTAAGTGAAAATAATGTCTAAATCTCATCTCGGTGGCCCAAAGCAGGGAAGTGCATATGTGTGCACGTTCTTGTTCACAGTTAACGTAAAATTGTATTGAGGCTCCAAGAGATTCGGGTCTATATGGACAATGGATGGATCGATATATTTTTAAAGGCAGATCGACAGCAGAAACTGGAAGTGTAAGAATGTTGGTAATCTTAACAAAAATATTCAAATTGAATGTTAACAAATTTTTCGCAATAGCACTGGTTGGACACGTGTTGGCACAGAAGAAATATTTGCCTGAAGTAAAAAATTGATGGAGTGATTAATCAGGATGGCATCATAACTTGCCTGTCAGCAGACATCCAGGCCCTTGACTCCTTAATTGGCGCCTTGTAAGGCACCCAGTCAGATTATCACAGACCTCAGTGGGCACTGGGCAGGC
>OZ026613.1:39199427-39244857 GCA_964020975.1 Hermodice carunculata | reverse complement strand
TAATCCACCATATTCTAATTATTTTGCTAAGGAAAAATGTACTAGTAAACCAAAATATATCCGAACACTTGCAGTTTATATATGAAAATCTGATGTAAAAACGGAAAAGCAAGAGGTACGTTTGCTGCAAGTTATTTCGGAGCTATTACAAGTATTCAACACAATTCAGCCATGATAAATAAAGACACGGTAGATATTAAGCTATATTTTTATAATATTTTAGCCTTTGAGATAAATGACCGTCATCGTGCTGAGGTAATGTTTTCACTGGAAAAAAGGGTCAATGTGCTAGTTGTTTGTGTGCCCATTTGTTGGGATGTTAATACACCAGTGTACTGGAAATCAAATTAGAGGAACATACCTTCATTATTTTAGATATTGTGAATTTTGCGCAGGAGGTAACTTGTGATATAGATTGGCAACGGGTTTTTGTGCTGGGCTGGAGACGATCTGCTGCTACTTAACTGTGCTCAATCTCAAAAATGGAGTCAACATTATTGCAATCAGGACTCAATGGATCAAAATCCGTAAAGTCATGTAATGTCATCAAGAACAATAAGTGGTACAGTCTCACAGAATACGCTGGTAAATGAGTCAATTATGTTTAATAAACATTCATTTCCTACTTTTGTTATAGAAAGTGGCCCTGCACTGTTTACAATGACTGATGTGAATTGTTTTTCAAATTGACTCTGTAAGCGTCGTTATGAGAAAACTCAGTTTCCTGTTAAGATATGAGACACATGTACTATGAAAATTGCTCCGTATGTAAAAAACGTTCACAAGATAGGACTAAGAGCAGTTTGTGTAGGAATATCTAAACATTTCCCAACTTTGTTGTGCGAATGTCAATATCAATTTCAGTGCTAATGTCAGAAACTTCTAAATAAAATACAATAGATAAATATCCACAAAGAGTGAATGTGCAGGTCTGGTTAGTAACACGTATGATCGTGTTAGCTATGACATACATACATACATACATACATACATACATACATACATACATACATACATACACACATACATACATACTACATACATACAAACATACATACATACATTACATACATACATTACATACATACATAAATACATACATACATACATATTCAGTCAAACATAGGCTAGTACCAAACAAAATTTACATGTGTTAAATAAACCAGAGACCATGGTCCATTCTAATATTCAACCTTCAAGTATGCTTTACATGGAGAGGAACTGCTTCATGGGTACCGTCAATTCCCCGAGTGAAGCAATGGTTTGTTAAAGAAGTCCGATCTGACGGGTGAATGAATCCCGTGACAGGAAGCACTGGTCAACGGCAGTGTCCCTTGATTGCCGCAGCGTTCCAGTCATCAGCACTATCCGTTTCTGACATAAGCTGTCTCGACATGAAACTTTCATAGTCCTCGAGTGTACTTCTGTGTCGCCCTGGTCCCCAAGGGCTATCGATGACTTGCACCAAATTACCTTGGTCTTTCTTGGTTTCTTGCACTATTCGTTTCTCCATAGATTTTTTAATCCTCGCGTTTGATTTGTTGTCTTTTCCTTGAGTGAGCCAAAGAAAAATGGTTTCTGATTGACTTGTCAAGTAAGGGCACTTGTGAGTTTTATACTTTTTTTGCTCAAATCTAAACCCCTGCTGACCCGGTTTCAGTTGCCATAATGAGACTTTGAGAGTCAACTTTCAAAATAAAAAAAATCATAGTTTTTTATGCTGTCATAAAATTCTTTAATGATGAGAACAATACAAAAATTACAAATCCTTTCTCCCAATTTTTTGCACCCAGGCAGTATATTTGCTTCATAATGATATGGAGTATGGAGAAGTTAGTGATAACTTAGTGAAGCTAGTGTGTCCTCACGTTTCAAGTTCTTCACATTCCATCTAATTTTTCTTATTTACTATTTTGTGCCAATGTTTCAGGAATTTCGATATTTATAAATTTAATCTTTTCTACAGTGTGTGTGTGTGTGTGTGTGTGTGTGTGTGTGTTTTTTTTTTTTTTTTTTTAATTTTCAACTTATGCTCTTTTGGTGGATTTGCTTATGCTCTTCTGGTGGCTTTGCTTTTGTCAGTGTACACTCTGCAGCATCAGAGGGATTTTTTCCAGGTAAATTGCCTTTCTCAGAAATACTCTTTGCCCCTTTGACTGTATCTATTCTTTCATTATTGTTAATATCTTCGACTAGTCGTGTAGTTAACCACCGTACAATTCCAGATCCCTTGTACCTGAATATTTGATACTCTTGAGTAAAATATTTAACTAATTAATCCCTGTAGTTTCTGGACACCCAGCAGCGGGTCCACCCGTGTTCTGTATAATCAGCAGTTGCGGTTCCACAGGCCTTATGTCCATTAACGTCATAAGACACATACAGAGTTCATACATTACTGAGTAAATATATCGAGATATATTTGCCGATATAATTTCCATGACAAGACTTCTTTGATTGGCAAGTATCACTACTTGTTTCCAAGGTTTAATAGATGATGAATTTAAGTAACCACTTATAAACTCTCGTCTGTGTTTGTTTGCGTCGCGCATGCGACCGCATGTGAAGACATATTTTTATGCCGTCGCTCTAAATTATCCTGGCTTTAACCAGACAACCCTCCACATTTATCGAATTACACTACAGTTCACACTGATCTATTCTATTGCCCAGTCATCTACTTTCACTGTATCAGTCCACAAGCCGTACGTTTCTCAAACTGACTTACTGAATAGGACCGTGTTGTGAAACACAGAATGTAGGACCCTATGCTGGTCAGTCGGGATGAATCTCAGTTTCTGTTTTTCATCTACACACCGTCCGGTTCATGGAGGTGGATTTTCAGCGTAATCAATGCACCGCCTCCTTCACCTGGCTCCAGACGGTTATAAATGGGCCATCACATGGCTCATTACATTATGGCTGTTTCATACACCAGTTTTTGTAAGATACTTTTTTTAATTCACTTTTTATAAGAAAACGTTCATTTCACTTCACTTTTTATAAATGAATATTTGTTTCACGTCCCTTTGTATAGGCATATCTGCCTATACCACTGAAAGTCTCTTCATAACAGGGTCCCTCCCCTCACTCATGGCAACTCAAAGGGTGCCGAACAGTGGCTTTATAAGAAAGGTTGTGTTTAGATGGTGACTTTAAAATTTTTCACGTGGGGATATGTGGTATACCGGATCATAATTTTTGTGCAGAGAGACAGCGACACTGGCCCCAAGTTTTGCTTCATCTTGTGTAAGGCTGCATAATTTTTCCTTGTTTATCATCACCTGACTCTAATCGTTTGACGTACTGTCGCTATTTCATTTCGTAAAAGTCAATCTGGAAGTTTGGTCCACTTGATAATTTGATAGAAATAGCCCTTTTCCTTGATTTAGTGGATTAAAATGAAAATAAGATCTGCAGGCCCTCCTCATATATTTTGAAAAATAGAATTAATGATAAACAATATTTTTATTTCATGGGGTCCAAGAAATCTCTTTCGATATTCACATTATGTTAATTTCAGGTTTCACTTCTTACAGTAGTTATAAGTCTCTTGTCTCGTTTCGTACACCTTTTAAAAGGCAAACTTTAGATTTGGCATCTTTTAAAATCACGAGTTTTCACCGCATTCTAAACCACGAGGAAACAAATAAATTTTCCGTTAATTTTACTGCAATAATAATAATAATAATAATAATAATAATAATGATGATGATGATGATGATGATGATGATGATGATGATAATGATGATGATGATGAATAATACTGCACGGTAACACGGGCTACCAATTCACTGGGGCGGCTATACTCGCTAATTTGCGTGATACAGATATTGGCTAGCTGTGGAATCCAGCTTTCAAATATTTTTGCAACCCATGGGCAATTAGCAGTTCAGCAAATAGTTCAATTCAGGCTGTTAACAGACCTCGCATACTGCGAACGTGTACATCATCCAGCCGTTTTCCCCCTCAAAATATCGTTACGCATACGCAGTAAACTTGAATTTAAATGTGGTTGACTTGTGGAATGTGGGGTTCATTGGTGTTGAAAACTTTGGTACTGGAAATGCGAGAAATTACATGGAAACGTATTTCCTTCCACCGATTTAGGAAAAAAAAAGAACTGCTACAGACCCTGCAGCACAGTTTATGCACATTCAGGCCACATGATCAGGTAAATATATCACAGTTTGACAGGTGAAGAGGGTTTTCCCTTGCAGATTTCGGATTTCATGCGGACAAATACCAGGATTTTCCATTGCGAGATTCTGCTTAAAGTGAAGAAATAGGCTTAATCTAATACTGTGAAATAACAAGTCGACATGTTCCACAGTATCATTTGCTTAGGTGACGTTACCATATTTGGATCTGCCCAAGGGCGGAGGGCTGGGGGTGATTCTGAAGACCGCAGTGTTGGGGAGTTAAACTTATTTATGTGGTACGTGCAGTCAATTTATTGTTTTCATGATCTTCAAAGCAGCTTTGCCGAATAGTGTTCTGATCCCGATATGACAGGGAATAGACCCTGAGCAGATCATAACTGTAACAGTGTCGGTATGAAAGTAAAGTCATCTGATGAAAACATTTTTAAAAAAACTTATCATCATATTTTTTAAAATGGTTGAGATTGGCTGTGCTTTCTGGGAGCTTGAATAATGTAATTACTGTAACTTCAATGATTCTCACAGAAATTAAATGGAAGTTGATTAGAGGTAATCGCGTGTTCAATCTGTAATATGTCACTTTTATTAGCAGCTTGGCAGGTGTTTACGAAAAAAATTAAACGCGGGAAGCAATCAATGTCTACTTATATGGTCCACGCTGTTTCAGGGTCTCGTGTGCTGATAGGGGGTCCCGTGCTATTCTCATAAATTTACAGCTTTGCGTTCCCTATCCCAGAGAGACACGAATCAATGTTCCCTGTCTTAATTCTTTTTGTTTCACCCCGAAAATTGTTCCCTACTGCCTTAATGTGACAGGCATATTCCCCGTTTCCTGAAAATAAAAGGTTCCTTTAACGTGTTCCAGAAACAATCTCTCTCTCTCTCTCTCTCTCTCTCTCTCTCTCTCTCTCTCTCTCTCTCTCTCTCTCTCTCTCTCTCTCTCTCTCTCTCTCTCTCTCTCTCTCTCTCTCTCTCTCTCTCTCTCTCTCTCTCTCTCTCTCTCTCTCTCTCTCTCCCTGTCCCCTACTCTTGAATTTGAGCTTAAATTTGGACACGTAATGAGAATCTCGATACATTTGGCCAGTTTTGTTTCTCTTTGGTATTTTTATATTGAAGGATGTTTACGTGAGCCAGGATGAGGTTTGTGAAATGGGTATAACGGGGGACGTTGTTGATCGCCACAGAGCCATAATAAAAGGCAAAATTTGCCTAAAAAATTCTCAGGCTTTGATGATGACCACAACCTACATAAAGTACGCAGCTGCCCCTGGACAGGTAATTTTTAAACTGCTGGCATAAGAAAAAGGTTGAGAGTAGGTCCTTAAGACATCGATCGCTTCCACTGCTATGGCAATTATACGTGTCATTGACTGCAGCTGGTACTTTCATCATGGATAACTCAAATGAAACAATGAGTACAACAACGAATTCATACGTCTGATAAAAAGACATGGTGGAGTGTTGGACAGTAATAGAAAGAAAGACGATATGATGAGACGTTGTTGCAAACTTTTTAAAACCTCTATGACACATAGAGTGACTCATAAATGGAAGTTTAAACGCTGAAGCGTCTGATCTAATTTTAAGGTAGCGGAGGGGATTGAGCGGCTCGCAGCGGTCCCGCGACTTTGACGTCGCATAGATGAACTATGTTTCACATTTCACCCACAAAACCATAGATTTTATTCATCGTTCAGACATCTAGATTTGTTAGAAATAAGTTTCATATCGATACGATAATTTCCAAGGGTTTTATACGCCCGTTTACAAGAGGGTATCAGATTTGACATTTTGTCAGCATTTCTTTAAAAATAATCGATGCAAAAGTGTATTACCTATGTAAAATTAAAGTATAGACCAATATGCAGGAACCGTATTTTTTGTTTACAAATGTAATACATAATAACAGAATTATCGAACTCTTTGATCATCATTTTAAACATCAACAGTTACTTCATTTTGTGAGCTACAAAAGTCTCGGAAGGGGACATCTGACGGGGAAAAAAACTGTTCCCAGATAATATATTTATCTTTCAAAAGACGATTATTTGAAGCAGATCGATCAATTAGTTTTTCATTGACGCTGTCCACAAAATTGATTCATAAGCAGAAAATTTCATTCCGAGAAATCGGCGTTGAAAGATTTGAGGCCTTTTTTCGCACATTGTTGGCCATAATGACAATACAGCTTTCCAAGTTCGGCCCGTTTTGGTCTCAGTACTTCGAAGAAAGGTCAATCAACATCTTTGATGTATAGTTTCCAACATACAATGATGTTTATTGGCTTTAAAAAAGCATTTATTTACCCGAATGACATCAAATGCAACCACACTCGAAAGCTTGTCAGTCGGGTTTCCACGCGAATGGGCCAGCTTCATAGGGGGATTCGAAAGCGGATTAGCCACGTGACCCAAAGGTGCAATCACCTTGACCCTGGCAACATTGTTTGCATATGGCGCCGCTTGAACAAACGCACTGAAAGATAGTTGGCTCATCCTTGAACTGCAATAAACTGATCGAGACACAAAACCGAAACTTCCTGATGGGTGAGTGCGGGCGAGTGGTATCGGAACATGCCGCGCACAGTGAGACAAAATCATTTTATATGACCGATCAACCAGCTAAAAGCAGAGTGCAGAGTCGCTTTTCGCAGTCATTTAACAGTTATCTGATTATTTTATCCGCATGATGGTCAAATTTTTAAAGCTTTTTTTTTCTGTCCCCTCGCTCAGTGTACTTCGAAACACGCCCGTATGAAGTGGGCAAGTCCGTGCATGTGCAATGTGCCAGTCTTCCAGTTCCACAAAATGCGACAGCGCTACAGACGATACCAGTTTTAGTGGAGGCGTGTGCTTCATATAAATTTACTTCAAGGTTAACATTTAATGCTATTCACCGTTTCACATTCAGGTAAAGGCAGATATAATTATTGAAGGCAGATATAATTATTTACGCTGAATCGAATCCCCGCTTTTATAGTTTGCGGCATATTTATAGCCAAGTGGTCCAGTGTTAGGATTCCTCGATCGTCATGTGTATTTTTTGTCAGTAAACATTAAAAGCAAATTGGTCTTGGATAGGGCAAGACTGTAGAAAGGGTTGTAAGCCTTTATAATGTATACAATGCCATGATTCTGAGTAACGATTTACGCATAGGTTGAAATCGCCTTCATTGAAAACACACTGAGGCTCACGTCCATCGCCAGGTGCCGTTTTGACAATCGCCACCTTTTATCGTCCCTTATTCTTTAATTTTTTTTGTTATCACACTCTGAGAAGGAAAACATGAGCCCATCGATTTAATTATCTACATGGCCGTTTGATCACCACAACAAACCAATTAATCAGTCCTAATCTTGTCAAGCAGTCTACACAAGAATTGGTAGCAGCGCACCTCAAAATGTCACGGTCGCTTGTCGTTGCTACGGTCCTGGATTGTGGAAAGCAGCCGACTGCTATCCAAACTTTGGCGGACTAATTAGCATACATTTGTAAACAGACATGCTCATCTGCAGCCAGCTAAAATATGGTCATGTTTTTTCCCTTTTTTATCACACAAATTTTGCTTTTTTAGTATTCATGTTTGGTGACAAGAAAGTTAAAGTGCCAAACTTTATGGAAATGGAAAAAACTCATTTTCTGTCGGGTCACGATTTTGCCGTTATAGCTCAATCCATTCCGCTACCTTAAATTATTGTTTTGTTTCACAACCCAACAGTTTTTATATCAAACTTTGAGGGTCCAAAATTTGATCTTTTCTTGATACTAATGCGACATTGACCGCCACAATAAATCGTTTTGTCAAGCATACAATCACGTCTTAGATTTTATGGCTTAGGTTGAATGTTCACATTATTCACCCACACCAGCAGCGACGGGGAAGGTGGAGTCTTTAACGGTGAGTGAGAGCGACCAAGTAATGCACTATGTATCTGAATAGTTTATTGTCTAATCACATGAACTAATTCAAAACATATGTTTCTGGTACACACTGACCATTTCCATAGCCTTCGGGAACCCAAGTTACGAGCATCGGTACATTAATTGTATTTCAAAGACAAGGTCAACGGAATATGTAACGTAGAAAATAAACTCTCAAGATATATTTTAGGGGAAAAAAAGTTAATCTGAGTACATTTTATCTCTTTGGCAGCACTCTTTTGACCATAAATTGAGAAAAAAATGAGAACCACACATATCTAAATGCGGGTGTATTCAAGACAGAAACATCATAAGTTTGGTCATTTATTCATGAAACGTAAGTTGCTGATCCTCGAGCCATCGTCGATAAAGTTTCCATTTCCCGAACGAAACGATTAAATGGCAATGATCAGATCTATATATACTGAACGAAGTGTTATTCACTCGACGCCTTCACATCAGATTGAAACAAGGCAAGACTTGCATGCTGTGCGTCAACCATGGCACATCGCCTGAGGCCCATGTTCAGAAATGACCTCTTTATAGGAAGTATTCATATCCAACTGTATTAACTGCAGACCTGCTCTGGTCCCATCGTTGCTAGCCAATGGAACGATGTCTCCGCCATGATGAGGGCTCATACCAGCTACGTTGCTTACCCTTCCAGAAAAAAACATTTTGCTACCAAACAAATCTTATAATTTAAAATGTGTTTAGCATCTTTTATGTTTCAAAACTTATTCACTGACTATTCTTCAGCGTTTTGCTTTCTTGAGTGGTTACCTTTATCATAAAAGCTCATTTAGCCCTGTTTAACATATGAATATGTTCTATTAATGCCAAGTTCCTTGCTGCATCCTAGGTGGCAGTACAGGATCCCTCTAAATATGACTGCCTGTAGTCTCTTTCCTGCCATATACTGCATGTGGCGTTTGTTGTTGGTTTTGTTGCCAAGCCTCGCCTCGCTCTGGGTTCAGCACCTTCAGCTGATCATTATAATGGGTATACAGCATCAAAGACTTCTGTACACAAGACCTCTTGACTGAATTCAGTCCAATTAGAAACATACTCAATCTACAAGTCTCCCGAACTGGTCATAATGGCCTAGACGGTTTGAGCCATGGACTCGGAAATCTTTGGAATAAAAAGAGCTAGCGAATGCTGTGCTCTCTGGCAGTTTCAAGATAACCTACCAGATGACCCTCACATTAGTGAGCTGGTAAGCACGGAAATGAATTGATCGCTTATCATCGCTGTATCTGTTACGCTTGGTTACACCCACTTTTGCGCCGTGACAGAGGTAGCTTACTCGTGTCACCTCGTCGTAAACCAAATGTGGCGCTTCTGTGCAAAGGGTCAATACAATGCATCTGTTATTAAAAATTTAACAAACAAATATGCCAGTGCATAATTGTACTGCGGCATCAAGCAGGTGGTGGGATGTACAGTCCTACCTACATAATGGAAAATATCTTTCAAAAGGATTGCATCCTCGGTAAAAGTCGATTTATATGTTCCACTATCAGCTTTGGATCAACCTTGATACTATAAGCTTCGTCTTTTGAAGGCATAGGTAGAATGAATGGTAATTGATGTTTCCATAAAAGCACACTGTACCATAAATAATCTATATAATTCTGTCTTCTAGCCGTAAAGGATTGAAAAAAAGAGAGCCTTTAGGGAGTTTCTAGTCTCCTTGATTTGCGATAAACGGTCAAAAAGGGAACTTCATAAATTTTTCGTTGCGGGGGACAATTGGTAAGTCAAAACAGGCAATAAATCTGTCAATAAGAGATTGAAATCTTAGTTTCCAACACCATTTTTACTACCATCTCAATGATAGCAGCTAAAATGAAGTTGGGGTGTATATAGGTTTGCGCATCTTACAAAATTACGTTTAGTCGCTGTTCATGGGCAAATCATCTCTAGATAACTTGACTTTGCTCTTGACTTGTTAAACCAAACAATCATGGATACCTACCAGATGGCCACACCGCGTACGTTAGCTTTAGTCACAAGTGCTACTTGAAGGTACTATTCACGTGAGGTAGGTTGTAGTCTCATTATTAGACTGATACCGTAATTTCGACCCCCCCCCCGGTAATTGTGATAATGGTCTTTATATTCTTGCATTTTTTTGGATTGTAAAAGTGGTTGGAGGGAATAATTGCCCAGGCTTTCTACGACAGATTGACTGTTTATCTGGCGAGCTCTTTATTGGTCTTTAATATTTTTTTTTTTCTTTGGGGGCGGGGGTCTTAGTTCTTGGATCGTCTGACATACAAAACGTCACCCTGGAGACAGAGTAGACATTTTGTAGTCTTAATTGGTCTTTCAACTGCGTAGCATACCTTTAAAATATAACTTGGTATTGGAGCTGATGGGCAAAGAAAGTAGAGAACGGATTCGGGAGCACAATGAAATGGAAATGGGTCGTCTCTTATGCGTTTTAAATGGAATACGTAGCACTTCTTTGAATCGTGGAAAGGGTCCATTTAAAACATAATGCTCTTTTACCTTTAATTTTGATATTATTGTCAGTCTTTATCCTCAGAAAAACAACGAAATGATAGTAATGGCCGACCTTAGAGTGGGATACCAGCAACAACAATTTGGTCTCATCTTGAAAAATCCTTTAAGGATCCCATTTCTGGTTAAAGAAAGTTAACTGCTTAACTTTGTGTGACCTGGGTAAAGCTGTTTGCAGTTTTACGGCCAACAGTTGTTGGCTACTGAACCAGTGGTGGGCCATGTATTGGGTATTCCAGCACTTACTTAGCCACTCAGAATTACTGGGACTGGATGGAAAGGACACAATCTTTTCTTCTTCTTCTTCTTCTTCTTCTTCTTCTTCTTCTTCTTCTTCTTCTTCTTCTTCTTCTTCTTCTTCTTCTTCTTCTTCTTCTTCTTCTTCTTCTTCTTCTTCTTCTTCTTCTTCTTCTTCTTCTTCTTCTTCTCTCCCTTCTTCATAATTTCATTAAATTGATATATTGTGATAGGGGTGTTGATCATATAAATAATCCAATATATTACATAATAAGAAGTTGCAATCATGCATACCAGCTTACCTTGATAGCTCGCACATTTTGATACAAATATGTGTAAACTATTGCCTCCAAGATGTTTAACGACACCAAAGTTGTTAATCTAGATGACTATAAAGTAACAAATACCCATGTCCATATCACAATTCGCCTTTTATTACAAACCATCATGGATATATGATTACTGGCGATCTTTCTATTGTACCAAATGATGCGCTACGTTAACTAATTTCAAAATGGCCTAAATACCGTGAGCCAAAGAAAATTGCTGAGGGTAAAAACAAGAAAATGTTTATGGAAGCTGCTGAAGATTAGGCTAGGAAATGGGCAAAGAATTGTAAGTTTGATATTTCCATCTTAGATGAGTGGATCAGTGGAATCAGGCATATCGTTACAAACAGAATACAAAAATTACAGAAAACAACCAAACCACCACTACACCCTGTTCTGACAATCCAGACGTTGTTCTGTGCCTGCAAGAGATGCATGGTAAATATGGTTTTGCCCCTGCTGATGAAGCGTCCAATAATAGTATGGTCATATGTAGTCAATTTTATCATCAGATTCTAATTGACGAATAAGGCCTCTTGACCACCCAATTTCTCCGACATATGAAAAAGTAAATGATTCACTGAATATTATTTTGAACAAACATCAACAATTTTTTCATTTATTCTTCATTTTGCCTGGCATTTTCCAATGTGCATGCCCATTTACCCAAGATTTACTCACTTTTAAAACTGCAAGTTCCAATTAATAGCAGGTTCCAAATTTGCTGTACCAAATAATTCTCAATTTTGGTTTCTAAAGGCGTGAAGAAAGTATAGGGATTTTGGTTCAATTACAGTGGTCAGATTGAAGCATCTTTCGGTAATAACAAATAACAGGTTTTGGATTTTATCCCATTGAAGATCCTGTTGGAGAAGGTGAATGGTACTGACAATCATTTACCTTTCAAACAGGTTCTTCTTGGGACTGCTCCACTTTATATACAAGTATTCCTCATTCTGATTTGAAAGAAAAGCTTCTCATATATAAAACATATGAAAAAATGATATATATATATCAAAGTGCATTTTTTTGGTAATGATATGAAAGGAGGGCAGTCTGCATTTGAATACGATCAGTTTGTTCAGTTGTTTAACTCTTTGATTGATAACATTTAAGTCAATTTTGGAGTTTCCACTCTTAGACAAACAATTGGTTTTCCGAATGGGTACCAATTGTGTACCTCTTTTGGTCAATTTAAATTTATTTCACTATTGGTGTGAGCATAAGTTTCTTATATACCTGTCAAATGAACAAAAAGTTGACTTTTAGTTATGTTGATGACCTATGAAGCATCAATAATAAAAACTCTAGAGAATATATTTCACAAATATACCCTGATGATTTGGAATTAATAGAATCTACAGAAAATGACATGGAATGTTAATTTTTAGGCATTATAATGCATAACGATAATAGTGAATTGAAGTTTAAATTATATGACAAACGTCATGATTTTGTATTTAACATAATAAATTACCCCGAAATGGATAGTGATATTTCACTCGGGCCAACTTATGGTATCTATGTGTCAAGATTAATCGCTGTTGTTAGAGTATACACTGATTTTGACAACTTTGACTTCTGTCATTTACTGCTTCTTTAATTAATACAGGAAAACATGATCCATATTCATTAATTCCAAACCCAACAATGACAGCAAAGAGATTCCAGATTTGCCAAAGCATCAACTTTTCTCTTCCAATGCCAATGTAAAGAAACAAATTTCACTCCTGTTTAAAAACTTGTGAAACAGGGATGTTCGAAAATGAAATAAAAATGATCGTTTCTGAAGTTACTGAGCAAAAATGAAACTTTATTATATAGATATTCACTGGATTTGAGATGTAATATAAATGATGTGATAAACATGTAAACCTAACAATTGTAACTGACATTTTCAACAAAGCTTCTTTGAGGCAAGCTATATCTCTAAGTTGAGAGTTGCTGGTATCAAATCGATTTAAACTACTACTTACTTTTGTTGGTACCTGTCTCATGTTAGGAGAGAGATGATTTCCTTCATACTGCATATGTACTTGTTGACAGATATAAAAAAAATATCATAAAGTTGTTGGTATGTCTACCTTGAACTTCAGGATTTTGACCTGGCTTGTTTGATGATTTCTTGATCATGGAAGTTCTTGATTACTCGGATTTTCGGTGTAGCTTCTCTAACTTTGTCGAAAACTGTTGTCCACTTCTATTTTTCATGAGAGTCATTGTTTCTACTTTGCCTATATGATACCTTATCCTCTTTAGATGTTCATTGAATTATATATTGTTTGATGGCCATTCAAGTCTTGCTGTTGTTATTGTGATGTTCAGGTTGATAGACTTGTCAAGATTTGGATAGTTTTAGCTTTGGACTGATTTTTTTTACTACCATATTGATACGTAATGGTCTCACTACTATTTGGCTGCATGAAATGTATCGGCAGACGGAGCCTCTGTTTGTAAAAATCATGTCACCTATATTATGTTAGTGTTGTAAAAAGGCGCCCTTCATGCATTGCTTGAAATCTGTTGGCCAGCTGTTTCTGTCACTCGATTGGGATTTTGCATGTAAATTGCTCTCAAAAGTGAAACTCCATCGGATCAGATTAGCCCATTAAACCAGATTGGCCTTACTATGTAAGGTTTTTATTTCCACTAACTCACTTTCAAATTAACCCGCCATGAAAATCTTTTTGGAAATTATTTCTCATGTACATCAGATCGAAATATTTGTATTAGAAGGTAATATCTGGGAACTTAGCTCCAAAACGATAAACTATGGGCTTTGCATGGACTGAATACCAAAATACAGAACAACTTTGGATTTCATTAGCCTTTATTTACGTAGTATGTATGTTAACACAATACAGAAATTTCCCTGTGTAGACAACGAACATTAAGAAAAACACCTTTTAAAAGAAGATAGAGAAACTGAGCACTGAGTTTAAGCGAATATTTCGAATTGAAATTAGCATTAAGATGAGCGACTGTCTAATTTAGACAAATGTTTGCTACATGGCAGTTTTGTGTAGTTTCAAGTGATCACGAGGTAGTCGATCTGGTGGAGAAAGATATATTGCAAACAGCCGGAAAGTATTCAACTTATCGAAAATAAAATGTTACTTTTTCATTCGTCTAGTCAGTTGTTGCCAAACATCTTTACAGAAAAGGACTTTTGCCGTGACTGAGAGTTGTGGCAAAAGAAGATATAAGCCAAAAGAAAGGAAAGTGGCAAGAATAAAGAAAAATTATGCAAACTGACATGTGATATTGGTCAATTCCATGCAAAACTATGTACTTCAGACGCAGTGATACATTTGAACATAATGCTGCTATGGTTAAGTGATTTATATTTACAAAATAATAACTTGTTTGCTTTTCCTGTGTGTTGCATGTGCCTGGGGTTTCTATTTTGTGGAGAAATTGTTATTGTAGCAAATAAAGGGTAGACTTCATTCCTTTGGTTGCGGGTTGAGTTAATAGGCTTGCAAAACATGTATGTCGTGTCCTTAAATTTCAGTTGAGGATCAGTTGCCTGTTATTATTCACAGTGTTGTTTCATCTTGAAACCGAACTTTCATGTCTTATTTTTTTCAATGCCACACCAACCCTGAAATCCTGAATGTGATTTTGGCTGAGCTGACTTGGTTCAGTCGTCCATTCGTCCATCGTGCATTCACAATTCACATTTTCGACTTCTTTTCAAAAAACCGACAGCCAGATTCACTTCACACTTGCTGATAATATACTTTGGGTCGGTGTCTGCCAAATTTCTTCAAATGGTTTCACTCCAGTTATTATGCTGCTCACCCCTTCCGACGGAGGAGGGGGGATATAGGAAATACTTTGTGCGTGCGTCCGTCCGTCCGTCCACGTGTCAATGCGTCCATACGTCCGTCCGGACGGTTTTGATGCGATAACTCAAAACCATTTATCGAACAAGTTGGAAGACGAGTGACCTTGACCCAATACCCAAGGTCATATAGCTATTTTACTTTATTTGGTTTTTACGCGACAACTCAAAAAGTTTTGGTACTGCTTTCATGTAGCACAACTTTATTGTCCTGCATTAGGTGTCAGACAGGTTTGAAGATGGGTGACCTTGACCCCATTCCCAAAGTCACATAGCCAGTTTTGTGAACGTGGTTTTCACGCGATAACTCAAAAAAGGTTTTGATGTAGGGCTCTAATATTGTACTTTCATTATAGTCCTGCAAAAGGTCCACGAATAATTCGAAGATGCCTGACTTTTACCGAATTCCCAAGGTCACAGAACCATTTTATTGAATGTGGTTTTCATGCGATAACTCTAAACGTTTTTGACATAGAGCTTTCATATTGCACTTGATTGAAACAACTTATTATTTTACCCACGAGTTCAAGATGGGTGATTTTAAATCAATTCCCAGGGTTACAGAGCAATTTCAGTGAATTTTGAGTTTTCATGGGTTAACTCGAAAAGTTTTGTGCATTTCATATTGCACATGCTTATTGCCCTGCATAAGGTCTCAGACGAAACTTTGAAAAAAATTTTGCCAAAACTGCTCACTCGATTGCTTTATCACACAGAGACACTTAAAGAGACTTCTAGCTCTTAAACTGTTCATCAGGTAGCGCTGTAATTTTATTTTATTTTATATTATTTTTGTGTGTTTTTGCTATTTTTGACTTGTTCCGTCACTTAGATTACGCTGAAACTTGGTGGATATGTTGCTTGTGGGTCTCTATCAGGTGATTTGTGTCAATGCTCAAGCTCTATTTATTGTTGGACATATTTGATTTTGTTGTTGTTGTTGTTGTTGTTTTGGGCAAGTCTTAAAAATCTCATGCTCCGAACACCCGATTGTTTCGATTTCACACAGGGACACAGCTAGAGATTCCTGGTTCTTAATTTTTCACCAGGTGGCGCTGCAGTCTTTTCTATGATTTTGTGTGTGTGTGTGTGTGTGTGTGTGTGTGTGTGTGTGTGTGTGTTTACTATTTTGACTTCTCCTGAACCGTCACTCAGAGTAATAAAGTTGTTCATTCGGTGGCACTGCTAGGAATTCCTGATTTTAACCATTTTTTCAATCCGGATACTTATCGGTAAATGCACCTTACCTATTGATCTAATGCCAAATCACATTTTCGAGTTTTACAAAACTGTCAGCTAGATTGACTTCAAACATAGTGATAATGTACCTTGGGTAGGTGTCTACCAGATGATTTGTTCCAATAGTCATGCTCTATTGATTTGTGGTTACTTTATTATTTTTTGTTCTTTTTTTTGGGGGGGGGTCTTAAACAAATCTTCTTATCCGAAACCGCTCACCCAATTGTTTTGCTATCACGCAGGGCCACTCCCAGAGACTCCTAGTTTGGTTTTTGTCGTTATTTGCTCGTTTTGTTGCTAATATTTTTATTTTTTCCCAAAAAGTACTGGTGCACTTGCTTTCAAATTACAAAGGCACACTTCTGAGGACCCCAAACCTTTAATTGTTGGAGAGGTTTCACTGAAAATCTTTTTCCATTTTTAGAATTTTTTGTTTGCTTGCTTTTTTTAATTCTCTCACACTGTAAGTTGGATTCTCTTAAAACTTCGTGGGGGTGTACCTGGGCTTAATCTCCACCATTTTTGTTTAGTAGATAATGGTGCTGGCATTTTTTCTGATTTGTAACAAATTATCAACATCGGGACAAATTAGTATGGTATGTTCACATTGTTGCCGTGCAATACATTTAGCAGCAAATCGGACAAATTAGCTTATATCTTGTTTTACGATTATCAAAGGTGTATGTACGTGTCGGCTAAACAGAGGACTGTCATATACTTCTAAGTTTTGTCGAAGACACTGCAATTTTTGGAATATCTGAAGATATGTCCTAAGAAGATACTGCCGTTTTCAACCGAGCAGAAATGACTGACAATAGAGAAAACAAATAGAAAAGAAGTGAACATGGCTCAAACAGTGAGTGAATGCTCTGACAGTTTATCAATAAAAATCTGCCTAGCCGTCCAACGAGCGGTCTGCAGCCCTGACATAGTATCCGCCCTTACAAGAGGCACTTCTCCCGGAGATCGAAACTACAATTTAAAAAGAAAATTGTGATGAGAACATCGATCCCATCAGCCTGATGAAATCAATGTTGAGAGCACCGTCGTCAAACACGAGGAGATACTTCGTTGTGCTGAGTAAGAGCGTGCCAAGGCTGAAACAAGAAATGAAATGGTTGTCACTGGTAGACACAGTGATTTAATTAATCTGGTATTGATGAAAATGAAGGTGGAAAATACTGAACAAATCGTACGTGAGCTGGCCACAAAATTAGACATAAATTTTAATCCTTTCCAAGCTAAAAGACCTGTGCGAAAGCAAGGAAGTAAACTGAGGCCCATTATGATATGCTTCCAAAATCATAGGGATAAATGTAAACTTTGTGCTGTACGAACAAAACTCTCATCGAAAGAAATGCAGATATTGTACAGTTTGGTTTTGTTTGTATTTTTTCATGTGTCGAAGTATCTTACTCTGTTATAATAAATCTTGATGGCGATTGAACTTGATAGAGTTTTTCTCGAACACATGAATAGTGCATAAATGACAATTCTCTAACGCACCTACTCCAAATGCAAACTGACCGTGACGATAAAATAGAAGGAATAGATAATATTCACGATTCTTCATATATTGACGAACTGGCCGACTGCTTGGAAACAAATAATAACTAGTTGACTGTCCTGAGCTCCAACATTGACTCCATCAATGCCAAATTTGCTGAAATTATTGCTTTTGTTGATGAGTTGCATGAAAAACATATTGACGTAAGCGCGCATCGTTCTTAGGAATGTCATATTCCTGAAAACCTCGACGTGTCATCATTACAAATCGATGGGTATAAGTTAATGTAGTAACAAAGAAGGTCTTGTAATTTGTTTAAAGGAATGCAACGATTATAACATAAGAACAAAATTAATGTGTACAAAACGCCACGATTTGAGAAGGGCTTTTCATTGAAATCAGGCAATGGATTACCAAAGAATATAATACTTGGAAATTTTAACAGACCACCAAGAACCTTAAATGAAAATATTGCAAGCCTTAAAAATGAGTTAACAAAAGCGATAATATACCTCGAAATCAAATGATGAGGTTTTGATAGCCGAGGATTTCAATATCAATTTACTAAAAATGCAAGAAAAACAACTGTCTAGTAATTTCTCTCCAATCAGAAATATCGGATACCATGACTTACCATGTTTTTTCCTAATATTTTTGCAAGATAAATTCCTTCACTATTGAGACTTAAACTAAAACATTTTCTGAATATCAGCTTCATTCCACATGTTTGATCTGAGAAGCAAGATAGAAAATCCCGAATACATACAGATCAGAAAAAAAAACGACCCAGACACCGTTAAAAGTGCCTTAACAAATCTTATGAGTTTCGGTATCATGGCTCGGCTTGATCCTAGCAAAAACAGCGATCCAACTATAAATAAAAACACACTATAAATGAGGTCGTAAAAAAAGCCCTAGATATCCTAAAGCCATGTAAACCTGTCACAGTTAACAAATATAAGCAAGAAGGAACACATGGATCACCAGGGGAAGCTTATCATCTATAAAGCATAGAGATAATCTCCATAAAGGTGCAAGGATGACAAATCCAGATTCCCCCCCCCCCCACAAAGCAATCTTAACGACCTATAATGGCATATTAAAAAGAAATGGTAGAGCAGCCAAAATTGCTACTTCGATCTTGTCTTCAAAAGATTAAAGAATAAAATGAAACAAACATGTCCTCGTTTAACGATTTTTTAGATAAGAAAAGAAAATCTTTTCCTGACGCCTCTCATTTTGAAGGTCAGCTTATCAATGATAAACTTGTTATAGCCAATATAATTTAATAATTTTTTTGCTCAAATTGGACCTGATTTTGCAGACGAAACAAACAAGCCCCCAAACAAACGCTTTACACAGTTCCTTTAAAATAATTATGAAGATAATCTAAGATATAAAGAAACAACCTGTGTAATTGTTGAAAAGATTATATACCAATAAAAGCCCCACAATCCAGTTGAGGGCACGATCGCCTTTCTCCCAAACTACGCAAGCAATTTAAAACTGATAAATCACATTCCTTATCAACCAAAGTATAAATACTGGAATCTTTCCTGATAAATTTAAAATTGCAAAATGAATCCCACTGTTTACGAAAGATGATAAAATTGTATTAACAAACTATCGGCCAATTTCCTTACTACATTCAATTTCAAAAGTTTTTGAAATTGATATTTCGTCAACTGTATGATTGTTTCATCAAACTGGTTTTATTCTGTGACAGCAACTATGGCTTTAGGAGCGGTCTGTCGACCAAATTTGCAGTAACAGGTCTGGATCAATTAGCATTTTAATTTAGGAAATGGACAATGGAAATGATTTTTTTCTTTCTTTTTTTTTTTTTTTTTTTTGGCATTTATCGGATTTGACAAAACGTTTTGATACCCTAGAAATGTTTCTTTTGACTTGTTGAAAAGCTATCTGTCAAACAGAAAACAATATGTCGACCTCAAGGGAACCAGATCAGGACTTTTAGATATTGAAACAAGGGTTCCACAAGGATCCATCCAAGGTCCTCTGCTATTTATGATTGACAGGAACGCTATTTCAACTGCTAGTCATATTCACAAATTCATTCTAAATGCTGATGACACCATTCTAAATGCTAATCTTAACATGTTGAATCGCAATATTATTAATGAAGAATTGGAGAATATAAATGCCTAGCTGAAAGTAAAGTTGTCTCCAAATGTTAAAAAGTCTAAATGCATGGAATCCCACCATGCTGGAAAGAAAATAGTCTTACCTGAAGTTTCCATGGGTGGTATTGGTGTTGAAGCTGTCATCAGTTTTAATTTTCAGGTTCAACTCTTGACCATCAAATTAACTGGAAAGACTACCTTACGAAAATCTCAATAAAAAATCCAAGTAGTTGGAATATTAAACAAAATTAAATATTTTCTATCCATTATACAAAGCTTATGATTTATAACTCCTTAACACTCCCACACATTAATTTTGGGATTTTAACTTTGGGCTTCAAACCAGACAGAATAGAAAAATGGCACAAGAAAGCTGTAAGATGGGTAACATGTAATAAATTCAATGCACACATAGATCCTCTGTTTTAAGAGTTAAAATCACTGAAAGTAAAGGATATCGTTACATTTGGACCTTTTGAACTTTATAGAACCATGGGTTAGATGGACATTATGCTTGGCTGACTTGCAGATGAATTACAATGCATACCACATTTTTAAATTCGAAATTATTACCTTCATGAATAACTTATTAAATAACTTGTGGGATTATATGCTTTCTTGAACATTTAAATTTCCTTTCAAAAATACTTCTGGAAACCAATACTTGAAATGTGACTACTGTGCTTACAAATTTTGTCTATTGTAATACAATTTGACTACTGTTCTTGCAATTTGTGACTGCTGTTTTGTGTTTTGAGGCCTGATGTCACTTGTTTCTGGCTGATGTTTGACATTTGAACCAGTGTACTTGCAACATCTGACAATGTATTGGCTTTTCACCACTATATTTGCATATTCAACAACTTTTCTTTTTGAAATACTCTCAGTTTATCTTCTCTAAAACAGCATCATGCCTTTAGCTACATGCCTAAAACACATCGAATCATATAATCATGTTGTTTGGATTCTTGTTGATGGTCATTGTAGGCCTAGGGGGCTTTTTCAGATGTATTGATGTTGGTGTCAGTGTCACTTTGTGGACTTGTGTGGATGATGATCATTGTTCAGACGGTGTTTGCAACTAGTACCTCTTAAATGCTGAGTTTTATTGATAATTTCCACAAATTAGGAACCTGTGCTTGCAAATTCTCTTATGTGCTGCAGATTTTTGTCCCTTTTCATGAATTGTACGGTCCTATATGCACATGAATGATACACCTGTTCAAGCCAATTTACTGAAATAGGCCTATAATTTTAAACAAACCTTTTTGCATTCTGTCATATTAAAATTAAACATGGCTTTTTTTTCCCTATGGACATTTGCACATACGTTTTTTGGTACAGACAAAACTAAAGAACTAACAAACCGTATGCTCAAGAGTAAATTGTTACGTGTGTAAGAGAAATAACAACTAAAATTACAAATGATGGCTCTAGAATCCATTCATTTAATAGCAGGCACCATATATTTTTAGAGTTTAACACTCTTATATGAAACTACAACTTATCACTGTAATCGACACATGAAGTTGTTTTTCTTTTTCTCTCCTCTTCTTTTCTTTGCTTGTCTTATATTTCTGGAGATTGAAACCTTTACTTTTCTACCCAAGTGTCTAACACTTGCGTAAATAAAAACTAAATTCTACCGGCGAGTGGACTCGACCAATCGTGGAATATCCAGTCCACCACTTTCACCACTTGACCACGGAAGCTACGCAATGCCAGACTCAATTTTGTTATTTCTTTCATATATACATATGCTTTGTTTTTTGCTTTAGAACAATAGAAACAGTAAATGCAGTGTATCCGTGAATAATCGTAAGGGACTCTTCATAAAGCGCAATGATTCCTGGTACTACTTTTTCTTTTCCCATCGCTCCCCATTAATAAACAGGCATGTCATCTTGTTGCCGTTCTTTTTAATCATCGAGTGCTGAATGTGTAAATGTTTGGTTTGTACATTGTAGTATGGCATGGTACTTGACGTCAAGGAAAGCAGCTGAGATAGTCTTATGAACGAAGCACGAATGAAAACTGACGGTTACTTGGTGCTAACAAAAGGCATATGATTGGTCTATTAAAAGTAAATTTTAATCGTTCTACCCTTAACTCGAGTCATAACACTGCATAACATCAGTTCCATGTTGCCCAGTGGCAACTACAGAATTGTCGGTACCAACGATGCTTAACAATTAGTCCATAGGAGAAAAAAGTGAAGCAACATGAGACATGAAGCCACCCAAATACTCTCTGTCACTCATCGAGATATTATTATCTCTTGTCATCAATCATGCATTACTAAGAACAATTATTTCAAACACATAAACACTCCTTGAGGCAATTTCTCCTCCGTGCGTTTTGTTTATATAATTATATCTCGGTTCATGCAGCACCACTTTCCTTCAAGTATTAGGTATTATGACCTTTTGAGCTGAAATCCATTTATCGGAAACGCAAAGGCATTATAGTTTGGAGAGCACTCGGGGTTCCACAGCTTTTAGCAGCATGTAGCCCACTGCTTTCATAGTAGGCTCACAACCTCAATGGAAGAAAGTCACGCATTTTTCAATAAGATTTTGGCAATGTTATTAAAGGAAGCCACACGCGGCGCTGAATATGGAGCTAGATTCGCTTCGCCAACTCCACTTGATAAATGGTATGAACAGTTTTAGATACTGAATGTCTCATACTGGCCTTTTTATTTTCTATTTATGTTGCTGCGTGCATGACAAAGTTTTATCTTTTTCACCACAGAGTTGTGCCACATGACCTAGAGGCTGCCTACTCTGTGTGCTTCCAACTTTAAAGATAATGATAGATTAGGGTGCCCCAATGTACATTGGTGCTCATTTGTTGACGGTTTTGTCCAAATTGTATATTCCAATTTCTATTAAATCCATGTCCTATGACGACCTCACATCACCCCAACATGCGCGTATGGCTGTTGCCTTTGCTACCTCTTGGATCCTATCTTTGTGTCCCCACCTCCATCATATCATTCTTATTAGATTAAGAAATGCACTCGTAGGAAAAGCTTTATGCTTAGCTGTCAAATTGTAAGCACAAAAAGGGAAATCAATTCTTTGTCCATAACACGTACAGCACTGTGCCTTACAAGTGTTCGTTGCAATAGTATGGGATCGCTGTCTGCAAACCTAGAAACATTTGCAGTGGGCCAAAATTATTTATGTACATGTAAGAGAAAATGCTGAACAACCATAAACCTATGATTTTATCAACTTGCAGTGACTGTCATTTCCTTCGCCTTGTGTGGCAATTTAACATCATTATTATCCTCACTATTATGATCTTCATCACTATCATCCACCATTAAAATATTTTATTTTACATCATGCTGTCATTCCATTTTATGGCGACAGTAAGTAGGTCATGAATTAGGATATGATTGATTTTAAATATATTGAAAAATAATTACGGTTTGTATTAATATACGCCAGTGCTTGGTTCGAATTAAAGTTAAGATTCAATCTTTCGATTAAAAATCCGAAGCTCCATTGGCATTTACTATGCCCCTTTACAGTTGTCTTTGTCACATATTTATTCGTACTCGAAGGACCAAATTTACAAATTAAAAGTGGCATCCATATGTACATCGTTCATGATGATTCAAGGTAAATACTTCAGGAAATACAGTAAAAAAAACTTCATTGGATAAGCGTTCCACGTTGCAAGTTGTAAAATGACCTCGAAAATTCAGTGTTTCCACTATAATATATATGGAGCAATGATTTTTTTTTCTTTTTATGTGGGATGTTGGTGCAATTAATTACCACTTATATAAATAACCCACCCGTACTTTCGGACCTATAGCCACTGTCGGGGAAACCTTCTCCCCTAAGCTCCATCTTTCGCTCAGCAGGGGAGCCTGGCTGGTCTGACTAGTGTTGTTACTAAATACATAGCGGGGGGGGGGGGGGCAACTTCAGTGTCTGATACAGTATTCCTACTCTGTGGCCCACCACCGCCAACAGCTGGTAATTTCAAGCCGTTGTATTTACATTTTTTAGGTAATGCCCACACCGGAAAAGTCCCATTACGTATTTTACATAACATTCATTCGACAAATTGACCTTCTGTCAACATCAATCACACATATATTTTGGATACTGCGTCTTCAAAATATCGAATCGAGACTAACCCACAAACTCGGCTGCCATTATATATATATATATATATATATATATATATATATATATATATATATATATATATATATATATATATATATATATATATATATACATATGGAGAGAGAGAAAAAGAGACATATTGATTCTATCTGATTTATGTCCTACCGGGCTCATACAAGGCATACACTGTAAATTGTATACATATATAAAAAGAAAATCATTGTGGTCACAAAAGTATGAAGGAGTCAATACCTGCTGGCCTACTGGAACTCTGTATGGCATCTTTACATAATAACAGACAATCATCAATAAGCATATGATCCTGTATATATTTTGCAAATTGCTCAGAGCATCAATAATGATATAATATAAGCTGTGGCCTCGATTCTCTTTGATATCCATTTTAACTTTATTGTGTGTGGCTGTCCCTCAATCCATTGCGTCATGTTCAAAATGGTGCATGATTTGCCGGCTCGATGTATGGTGTTGAATTTGGATTTGTAACTGACGATGATAACTGCTTCAGACACAACAGAGTGGGCCGATTAAAGTTACGACAGTAAGTGCTTTAATGACCGCTTGCCATGGTAACTCGGAGAACGGACAACTGGAACCTAGCGAAATATTTCGATAACGATCAGAGACCAACCGGGGCTATGCTGTTTCACTGAACATGCGTGGCTATGGCTTATTGAACTTTGTGCAGCTATATAACATGCTATTTCCCCGGCCCAAAAGATCGCGCCAGACCACAGAGGCCAAGGTGCGGCTATGCCTTATTGAACGTTGTGTAGTTATGCTGTTCCCCAGCATAAGTTAACCCTCTAGACAAGTTAAAATAAAATGCTGTGTTTGAGTTGACTTTACTGCAAAATAATGGCACACAACGGCAGTTTTTTCGATCAAATCTTTCAGCCAGGGTCGATCAAATTTTTATTTGGGAAGGGCGGCTTGAAACTTTTTAAATTTTCCTATTTTATGCTTCGTAAAAAATATTTATGGTCGAGACTCTGCCCTTTTCAGTGGGGTTGGTCGGGTAATTGGAACCGCATATATATGTTTGTTAGGCCTTAGGTAACTTGGAAATTTGTTGAAACATGTTTAAAATGGAAGTTCTTTCACCTTTTACACATTACCTCCTTTGACGTCAGTTTAATTTGTTACCTGGGCACAGCCGAAGGACATTGTCTAAATCTAAAAAAGCTAAACCACATAAGTACCAATAACGACAGTTTGAACTGGAACGAAATATTATCACAGAAAATCTATATCCAATGGTCAACAAAAGAAAAATACGGATCAATAGAGACACAGATGTAACTAAAAAGGCAGAATTGCTTCAAAGCAAATCTGTCTGTGTGCCTACAAAAGTTTTAAATATTGAATGCTACAACTTTTATCCTTTGGTACTTCACATTGCATTGAGCTTATGGCTGGATGCAAATTTCAAAGTCCAAATGACATTGACCTCTGACCTTTACAGGTCACATGTGAATTGCACAGTGTTACAATACCCACAATTTAAGCCCAACATGAACCAAATTGGATGAAAATTGACCAAGTTATGGCCAGATGAATCCTTCAAAGGGCCAAATGACCTTGACCTTTGCCCTTTTGAGGTTTCATGTTCTTATAAAAATGTGCAGTCTTGCAATACCTACAATTTGAGTCCAACATAATTAGATGTGATGGAAATTGACCAAGTTATGACTGGATGAAACTTTCAAAGGTCTAAATGACCTTGACCTTTGGCCTTTAGAGGTCACATGTAAATTTAAAAAATGTGCAGTGTTACAATAGCTACAATTTGAGCATGATCAAAATTGGATAAAAATTGACCAAGTTATGGCAAGAAGAAAGTCACCATCGAAAGTGGCCTTTCACCTTGAGATGACCTCTACTTGAAGTGAACCTTGACCTCAAAAATGACATTTCAGCCTGAAATTGACCTTTGATCTTTAAATGACCTTTACCTTTGAGATGACCTTTACCTTGCTATGATCGAACTCCTATACTCTCGGAACCCCATCTACAATAGTATATGAGATATTGAAATTTAAAACTTTAATTAGCCCTCATTTGCATAATTTTGAAGAGCATGTCTTCTCATTATGAAAAGGCCAGACTTCATCTATACAAGTATAATTGTGCTAAGTTTGGAGTTTCTACGTGTAATACTTTTCAAATGAAATATCGGACAAATTTATGGACAAAGAAAGACAGAAAGACAGAAAGAAAGAAAGAAAGAAAGAAAGAATTCCTAGAAAAGCAATATGTCTGTGTGCCAACACAGACATAACTATAGAACTGTACAAGCGTAAATATCATGCGTGTAACTGAATGATCAGGTGCCGTTGCTTACTGGTGTTAGGTTGCTACACCGGTCACCACTTGTGCACAACTTGCAAAGTGAAAAGTTGTCCTTGGCTCCATTGAATTTTTTTGGAACGCAATGATCAAGATCTACAACGGTTCGAATCACAAACCACGAGATTAAATTATATGTAACAGTTGAATATTTGATGACATTAGAGAATAAAAAGGCACACAATTTCAATTACATCCTATTTGCATTATTTTTAACATAGTCACACTCTTATCCATGGTCAGGCACAAGAAGTGTGATTCGATTATCTGCGTACCAATAGTTGTATGCATAAAGCTGGCACAGCAAAACTCCAGGCAAGTCTACTGGTGCAAAAAGAAATGTAGGAAATTCTTATGAAAACAAAATGTCTGTGTCGGCAGGCACGCATACAAGGTTCGTACTCCCATTATTTTGCAGACAGAATGGTTAATGAAGGTCAGTATTTCCGTTTATCCCCCTACGAAACAGTGCGGGAAAAAAACAGCATCCGGAGCAGAGATATTATCATTTACCTGAAGATAAAATGCACCTCACTGAGACATGTCTCACTTACGGATTCTCCCTGGTAAATACCATGGGTATTTAACTGCCATTTTTGTATTAGTCCCAAGGAAGCGGAAGGTCCCAGACGAGCGTTCAGCGTAACAGTCAGCTTCCAATTTTGAACTCGTCCGTTGGCAATGCCCCATTTGACCAGTATAGAGTTCATAAATTAGAGGTATAATGCACAAAAAGGTTGTAAAACTGTCGCGTTAAAATATGTGCGTCATTACGGTACTTTTGTAGAAATACGTCGGGACGTACCCGCAGGGGTATAACGAAAGTGGGTCAACACCCACTGAAGTCCCAGGGACGGTGTGATCATGAGCCAAGGCACTAATCTGATCTACCCTTGCAATCTGGTCGGTTAAACCAGAGGCAAGGGGAATCTAGTTCACGTATTATCTAAGGCTAAGACCTGTGGTGAGCTTGAGCATATTTTGGCACCAACTGTAACTTATAGCGCCCATGGTACTCGTTTGCTTTGCATGTTGATTCCCGTTGCAAATAAGAACCGAAGTGAGGTCTCAATGGTATTATCAAATGAAACGAGAGTCCTATATGGGAAAACTGTTATCGCGCTAGTTAAACAGTGAGAGAAAAAAAGAGGACTTTGACAGTCCTATGCTCCAATGACCTTACAAACACAAATTGAAGTGGTGCTGTAAACTTTAGGATGATATAAAGGTCATCTTCAATTTGTTTAAGATCATCATCACTGTTGCTAACATGAACATGTCCCCTTACCATTTTTCCACATTTTGATAATATGTTAAAAGTCAGAAAATGATTGCACAACCATGTAGTGAACAAGGTTTGTAGAGATCTCAAGTCCACGTACATATATAATAAGTCTAAAGAGATTCCGGTTTCGGTATGGGAAAAAATTCGAGAAAAGTGAAAACACAGTTCTTACAAAATAATCTCAGTACCACCTGTTGAACAAATTAAGGTCTAGAAGTCCCCAGAACTTTCCCTATGCAATTTCAAAGCAATTGGCAAGGCAGTTTACCTCATATCGTTAAGATTTTGCGCAAAAATGAACAAGTCATGAATATCTTTTTTAAAAATCATTGGAGCATGACCATTAAAACGAAATCAGTAAAAAAACATCCAAGGTACATCCCGAAAGAGTTTGAAGTGGATCTAATTTGGTAATTATGGAGAGACGAAGTCAAATTTACATCGTAATCAGCGGGAATTTCTGCATTAACTGTTAAATACCCATATTGAAACATTCGTCAAAAGCTCTTGCTAGCGCTCTTGGAGAAGTCAAAATTGCAAAACACACACACGCACACGCACACGCACACACACACACACACACACACACACACACACACACACACCCGAAGTAATCAAATATGTTAAAAAGACAAACCGCCACCTGTGGGACCTATCAAAGTCTAGGGGTTGCCAGAATAATCCCTATGCAATTTGGGAGCAATTGGCACAACGGTTTCAAAAAATTTTTCCTCAAAATTAATTTTTAAAAATCCTAAAATCACCTCAAGTTGGCCGTTGTAACAAACGTGGAAGAGACCCACCCAGGATACGCCCCCCCCCCCCCCCCCCCGAAGATGAGGAGTATCTGGCCGACGGTTTGTCAGAAGAAAACCAAAATATGAAATTGCTGACATTCAAACAATTGTGTACACGCCGTCTGAAGAGGTTAATATAAGTTTAATCCATAAAATGCATTTTTTGGGGGGGGGGACTGGAAAAATTTTGCTTCGCCAGCTGCTAGCGACAATGAAAAACATATGACCCAAGAGGTCCACCTGGGACACATCCATGTGTGAAAACATATAATTTCATACAAACACGTACAACATCGGCAAGGGTGAAAATGGAACGCAGTAGCTGGTGTGCCAATGCAACCGCAACAAAGCCGCTGCACCTTATAGCCAACCTGGACAACTTTCTGAAGCCGCAAAAGAAGTCCATTTATGCTGAAGTTGTGCCCTTCTCTAGCTAACCGCATGCAGCGTTCTGGCATTAAATTCAGCATTCTGCGTACTTGTAGTCTTTGCAGAGAAAATGAAAGAGTAAACGTGGTGCAGGACGTAGCTTTGTCGCTGTCAACATTCATGGGCATTCATGCTGCCAGTGGCTTCAGTCTTAAGAAGTTGTCCAGGCTGACTATCAGGTGCAACGGTTTTGTTGCAGTTGCATTGGCACACCAGCTATTACGTTTCCATTTTCACCCTTGCTGGTCATGAAAACCACAGGGAGACTGTAAAATTGCATTCGGCCTTCACTCTGGCCCCTGTGGATAAATGACAAGGGACACAACTATGGCGACCCTGGCTTTCCGAATCTGTACTCGTCTGTTGAAAGATGCCTGATAAAGTCCAAATGTAATGTGGCATACCATACGTCTCTGTGTTCCTTGTTACTTATTCTCTTAGATACTCCCAACTTTCAGCTTCCTACCTCCTGTTTTACACACGCATTCCGAAAACCAAAAATACGATTTGTGTCGACCTTCTCTACACCCGGCACTTCCGATTACAGTCATGTATTGGAGGAAATGTGAAACCCGCTGCAATGAGAGACACGCCGTCTTACCGAGAATATCAGCCACGTGACGCTGACAGCGAAGGTTCCCTTCAAAATTTCCAGTTGATTCTGTATCTCGTTACATCGATGTGCAAAGTCAGAACCTTGCATGCGATGATGCTTGAGAAGAGGTCGAAAATGTTGTTCGTGGAGGGACGGAAACCAAACGGTCGCGGGATCACTAAATATCTTATAAGCTCAGTTGACTATCAGATGAGCTACAAACAACAGGCTCCCTGGTATATTGTCACATCTTACAAATGATGATAGAAACAGGAACTTTCTCTTAATTCCGGAAATACAACCTACGAGGGAGAGTGGACAAAGCGTGTAACGAACACAAATGATTGATCACGTATAGATAGAATCAGATTGTGCACTCATTATACATCATAGTGTACAAAACATATTATATTTATGTTTATTTTACAAATAAAAGATTCCTCAATACCCGAAATCCCTCAGTTAAAGTAATAATGATCAAAAAGGGGACTTTCGAATGAAAAAGGCACAGGATGGTATCTCTTTTGTACATGTGATGAGTATTTGTAAATAGCTTTGGCACCATTTATACAGGATGATTTATGCAGCTTCCTCATCCAGCAGCGTGTGCATAAACAATAATGTAATGCATTGACTAAAGTGGCAAATTACGCTGAAGCAAAAATAATTTAATAAAAATCAATGAAACCAAAAATAACTTACAGAAATATAATGAAAACCATAGAATATTGTAATGTGGTGAAGGAGGCCTTATATTAACAAGTGTGCTAACAAATATGGGAAAGAAGTGATTTCACTTACCAGCAGGCATCTGGTACATTTCGGCTAAGAATATTTTTATCTTGATAATGCAAACAAATCTTGTGATCACGTCGTATTGACCTTGTGCTTTATGTGATAAATCATTTATCACATTGCGACAGTTTACTATTGTGATCATTGTTTAAATTATGTTATAGATGATTTACACCCTGACATTGCCACATGTATTGGATGCCAAACAAAACAACAACAAAAAACAGCAGGCATTAGTTCACAGTTACTGAATAGAAGTTTTTATCTAATCAAACGTAATTTCATCTAGGTTGCGGCAGAAGTTTCTCGATAAGAAATCCCACATGTCTTTGAATTTATATAGTATAATAAGGCAGCCTTACTTAGCTGGGATATAGCTGGCTCAAGCAAGCAAATGACAGATCAGCAATGAAGAATTACCCTTCGCACACACTTATTTGACCCTTGTCACAGACGTGGTGTAATGTCGATAATGAAAGTGAAAGTCAGTTTGTACCATTCATCGACTGGTGCCTCCCCACTGTGCATGAAATCGAACAGCCATCAATCACATCAGGGCAAGCCGGATGGTGTTTTAAAGGGCTTATTTATTACTTACAATTATCTCTTTCCTCCTAAAAACGACTTAACTTGTTCTTGTAATGCAATTACCCTTTTGATGCTTCTCGAGCTTTTTGGTAAATACGAAAATTACGGTCGGAAAATTGGACCAGACTCTTGGAAGAACCAATATTTGTCGGCGTTATTTAATCGAGTCTATCTTATCCTTACTTGAAATGCCCTACACGGCACCAATTTAACCTACCCTCCTAACAGTCTTAAATTAATCCAGGCCTGCATTAAAGGTTAATTTCAACCTTTTGGGTATAGATTCATTTGATCAATGTACTTTATCCGACAGCCAATAGAGTTCGGTTTTTAAATATATGTGCAGAGCATGTAGCTTCTGCCTGAGAACTATTACTGCTTATATTGATTACCACGCATCGATCAGATATGCCAAATAATGAATGATATTCTGAATCGAAGTATCCGTCATCGGATATCACTGGGTCTACATGTATGTGCATATTCCGGTGGCATCATGGAGTGAACATAACACAATCGCAACAACCCCAAATAGGTTCCTTATGTGTAACAAATACGATCCTGCTATATTTGAGCATATTCTTCTTGTAGGTCTGTATATGCCATTCTGCCCTGTAGCCCTTAAGTACCTTGTTAGCCGAAATGTTCTGAGCTTATTCAAAGATAAAGAAATACATTCCCCTTGTGCCACGTCAGGTGCTATTCCAATGTTTGTTTGACACATTTCATCTCTCTGCGCACAGCACGCATAATCAACTCTTTCAGCTACATGCTACATTTTAGTTCATTTGTTTTCATTGGTGAGTACTTTCTCAGAGAAAAAGGTCAGCTTATTCGTTTTTAGAGCATATAGTAGAAGTATAATATGCATATTTACGGAAGCTTATAACAAGAACAGATGTTTACTGTCTTTTTCAAAGCAAAATGTTGATCATAAAGTTTCTATGAAAACGAAATTTGACCAGACATTTTTTAAACAATTCAGTCACAATGTAACAACAAACTGAAGCACTCAAATATATCATAAAATCTTAATTCTGGTCATCAAAAAAAGGCATTTCCATATATGAAAAAAAAGCCAAATGTGTTATTCTGACAGATAATCAAGGAAAGAGAACGTTGCATTCTTGGTGTCACTAAATTCACCGTCGTTCGCTTAATAAATGAACAGCTGGACTTTAGCCTTACGCACAGTTGGTCTGATTCCGTCACGTTGTCAGGACACGTCAAAAGAACGATGAATGCTAATATTGGCCCAGGGGACTGTCCATGCGCATGATGTGCAGGGCGCCATGTTATGTGTCAACCTAACCTGTCCTTACTGCTGCATTTTGCAACCTGCTCGTGTACTTGTCAGGAAGTAGCAATAAGACACACTGATCATCTACTACTATGGACTCCGGTGTCATTTCGGTCATAGCATACTGGGCTTTCTATTCCCCACGGGCCACTAAAGCGTGGGATATTAGGGATGATCGTCATACATACACATCAGTTGTCAGGAAAACGAGAACGTGGTTTGTGTATTGAACAGTTTCTTCCTTAGAGACCTGGCTCCGTCCGACCACTTGAATGAAGAAACATATCCATGTTGACACCAGAGGTCCTTTCATTAGCTCTCCAGACTTATGGGTCACCGTTGACATAGAATTTATGTATGGTGCCCTATTTATCGTTGAAGGATAATCTGACGTCGGCAAATCTCTCCTGCTGCACAAACAGACCTCTTTTGTAATGCATCCAAAATAAATTCCATAATGTAATGCATATGAATACTGCATTGACATCCACCCACACAAGGTATGTGGTCACGTACAAACATAGCTAAAAAGAGACAAAGACAAAGGAAACTAATGAACATAACATAAAATAGGTGCACCCAGGTATCGATATAAACGGTAAGTTGGATGTTTTATATATATATATATATATATATATATATATATATATATATATATATATATATATATATATATATATATATATATATATATATATATATATATATGCATATATGTATGTATGTATGTATGTATGTATTGTAAAACAGCCAGTATCTTGGATGGGTTTGCTGGGGGTTTTTTTTTGTTTGTTTGTTTTTTTTTTTTGTTTGTTTGTTGTTGTTGTTGGTTGTTTTCTTTTTGCATGTAACCAAACAGAATATGTTAATGATATCGGCAGAAAATAATCAGCGCATGTTGCTCTCGAATCGCAAATTTAAAATGGACCTTATCTTTACAGAAACACAAGTATTAAACAAAGACATAATTTTACCAAACTGAGTATCAGTCCACATACATTAAATGTTGCCGATCCTATCGAGATACAAAACCTACGGAAGACCTGTGGTGTCAGCATGACTTCACTTTTTTATCTTGTAATTGCAACATAAAGATGTTGAAATTACAAGATAAAAATCTTTTAATTACCAGAAAGAAAAATGTTGTAATTAGAAGATAAAAAACTTGTAATTACAAGAACAAACTCATGGCTAACTTACTTCCCGGCCCACGTTATATGCAAACTATCACATTTGTTAGCGTACACTGTGTTTGCCCTATGTTTTATTTATTCCCTGGCCTGATATTTTGCAATTAAATATAGATAGGGTTATATATATATATATATATATATATATATATATATATATATATATATATATATATATATATATATATATATCTGTGTCTGTCTCTTTGTGTGTGTGACTGTCTGTCTGTCTGTGTATGTGTGTGTGTCTGTGCACTAAGAAAGAATGTTCAAATCTGCTCTACTTCTATTTTAAAGGGCGGTTTATGAACTTTCTGGGAGCAAAAGCTAATTGCCCATTATTCAGAGTGAAGTTATTTCACCAGTCAATTACTTGGAAATTATTTCCTGGTCTGATATTTCATTCTGAAATTGTCAAGAATTTAAATATAAATTCAGGAACAACATTTTTTCCTCTTTGTAATTGCAAGATTTTTTTTTTGTAATTACAATATTTTCATCTTATTATTACAATATTTTTATCGTGTTATTACAAGATTTGTTTCCTGTAATTACAAGATTTGTTTTGTTATTACAAGATTTTCGTCTTGTAAGTACAAGATATGTTTCTTGTAATTACAACATTTTTTCTTGTAATTACAAGATTTTTATCTTCTAAGTACAAGATAGTACAAGATAAAAAAGTGAAGTTATGCTAACACCACAGGGCTTCCGTACATGTAACAACAAAAAAATCATGTATTGAATTTAGAAGTTGTAAACAATGTGGAACAGGAGCCCTTGATGATAAATCCCATGTCATGGTACAGTCTAGTAAAAACATAAAGCTAGAAGTGTCTTGCAAGCTAAATCGTTGGAAATCGGAAATATTGTAGTTGTGTCTTTTTGTCCAAAACCACTTCCTAGTAGTCATTACCCTATTCCGCAGTCCGAACTCTTTACCCTCCATAAGCTAACCTGTCCCTGTCTAACTTATATACATAGAAGTACTATTGTCCATATTGCACACGTTCCTCTGTAAAATTTTGACATAGGCTGTATTAGCCCAAATAAATTAAAGGGTCTTCAGCGGGTAACTACTCAACATGTTTCGGAGCCTTTTACTCGTACATGTCTCTCTGAGTAGCGGCTCCTTGTCTAAGCTAAATATTCAGCAAAGACAACCCACATAGTAATGAATAAATATGAACGTGGCAATTGATGAATTAGCTAAATACGTGAAGTTTTGCTTATAAATGCAGAGCATCATATCAAAGAAGAATACCTGTCAAACAAACCATAATTACCAAATTTACATAGTACAGGTTCAGATAAGAATATATAATACATAATCTTCACCTTGTAGCTGTCGGCCGTCAGTTTAGCACCTTACGAGAAATATGAAAATTGCGTCTGATTTGACCAAATGAAAGTTTAGTTTAATTTATATGTCATTATACTCGAGGGTTTTCTTATATATATACATTTTTTCTCGTCTTACATATCGTGCCTGGGCGGTCATAACTTGTAGAGTCTCCTTGTTGAATGGGAACCATGATTTGCAGATCTTCGTTGATACCTTTTGCTCATATACTGTGAAAGTGGGTTTATTCACCTAGCACTGGGTTGATAATTTAGTACCAAATTGTGTTTGGTTGGCAGAATATGATGCACAGAGAGAGCAAATGGAAACTGTAACAAAAATAAGCTGACTCGCGCATATGTCACTGACACGAGTGGACCATTGACAGTACCCGAACTGACACGCCTCAACGCAGATTCAAAATTCAAGCGCAATGATATGGAAAAGGCAGCCTGCCTCACGTAGTCAATGTCGCCGACAACGCAGATTTCACATCACAGATTGCAGTTTTTAGACCACTGCGCTTTTGACAGCACACAGTTTGCGTTGGTTTCAGTGTCTACATCATTGCGCTTGTGGATTCTTTGTTAAATCTGTGTTTAACTACACTGTCACCTCATTGGAACTACGGTTCCAGTGCCCCATAATATTATAAGCTGTAGAGTGAAATGTATCGAATTAAAGCTTCACCTTCAAATATCCTGCTGTTTCGTCAGATGGAATCACATTTATATATTCCATGGATAGTCTGGATTTGAATAGTGCTGGGTCACATAGCAAACCTCACAGTCCCAATTTTTGAGGTATGTTCAGTCCTTGTTTTTTTTCATTCTGTTGCCGCTTTTAATGGGTTTTTGAACAGACAAATACAGGTATATCCGTTTCCATAACAAGTCATGGTGTCATATTGGTTTGACAAGTTGGACAACCAATTTCCCTCAAACCAGTGTTGTTGATGAATGGCTACACCGGAAATTCAAACAGAACATATATGGCATTTTAAGGTTTTGTCTTAACCCGATCGTACTTTCGAAAGCTGATATTGCTGGCCTTGCTGAGTGTGGAATTTATACATTTATTGCTTTCCACCTTTAAGTAACGAAATCCTGTGAATCGCCATTAAAATGGGCCTTACCGAGATTTGTCAAATTACCAAAACATCTCACGTTTGAAAAACTGCACTATACAGCAACCACCTAGAATGTCCGAGGAAGAATCTTATATCATTGAATGGCCAAAGGAGTTATGATTCAAGATACAATCAATGTGCGTCAACAGGTTCGCATCCGTACATTACTAAGTTGCTTTAACAGCCAAAAATTAAATATGCTCGAACGAAATGACGATGATATTTTACCACTGGCTAGTGTTATGAGAGTCGGCAAGGTCCGTCTACTTCACGTATGGTGATTGTCGTCTGCTTTTACACTGTCTTGATTACTTGCTCACCCAAGGTAGTTATCTGCTAACATTACTAAGGAATGAGCTCGATCGGGTTCAGTATTATGCTTCTATCAATTTTACCTTATTTCTGCCCCTCTTCAAATACAGACTTTAATCGAAATACATTTTGCAACTCATATAGCCCTTGTGTGACTAAGTATAATGGCGTAAAACCCGTATTTTTGCAAATATGTGTACGTGACATTTGAATTGAACCATATACTGCATGGTCCTCGAACTTGAACACCTGAATGTTAACGACCAAAGACTCGTGACGAGACAGATAAAGGTCCAGTTGAACGTCATAAATTTTATCATTATTGCTTCAATGCACTGCAACTTGAGAATTCACAACTGGTACATTGGGCTAATCTTAAACAAAACGCTGGTATATATATATATATATATATATATATATATATATATATATATATATATATATATATATATATATATATATATATATATATATATATATATATAATAGCTTCAACCATTAATATTTCTTTCAAGCGGGTTCTCGATGTCTTGCTGTAAAACACTCAGACTTGTATCAATAAGTCCAGGGATAAGAACAGAATCTGACGGAGACGAGGTAGAACAAAGGACATAGACCCACAGACGAAAGCAAAGTGCTCATAGGATGGGGACGAATCTGACATGCTAATTTCAGGCAACGTGATATGGAAAACATTGACTATTCGTAAGTAGAGTAAGTAAGAACAGACAGATACGTTCATTGGCATGCAGGAAACCCACAGTAGACAGATTGACGCGCTGCGGGAGTGGACTGATTCGCATGTAAGGTAACGGGTTCGTGCGCATCGCAGCAGGGCTGAACAGGCACGCATGTACATATACTACAACAGGATTAGGCAGATATGTGAAGTGGCATGTAGCCTGAAAAGAGAAACAGGTTCGCATGCCTGGCAAAGGATACAGTGGCGGATTCGCTTTTATTGATTGATTGATTGATTGATCGATTGATTTTTATCGATCGACAACACGATTATTTCGTAGTATCGCTTCTGGGTTTTAACGAAAACACAGGGTATTTTGGACCGGGTTCAATATAGGCAGCGGATTGCATAATTCAACGATTAAAAAGTACCGCGAGCGTCACTGCTCTTTTTAAAGTTAACTTTTTCTTTTCTTTTTTAACAACACCTTGATCATATTCAGTGTGTCTCTTACTAGCAAAATAGACCAACAGACATGTGGTAATACCAGTATTTATACTACTTGGGGCAGGAGAGAAAACCCCTACTTTGCTCTGGCTTTTCCTTGGATGCATTTCCGTTTTCTGTATTAGCTAAATTTTTATCTTCGCTTAAGTCTATCGGTCGGATGCATTGGCATAGGTTCGTTTGGAGCACAATATTGAAAATTTATTTGCAAAGTTATGTATCATTCTATTGTTGAAAAGCCGATTAACCAACGGCTCCACTTTTTTTAGAAATACGTTTTAAACAATTTAATCATCTTTAAAACGTTGACCTCAGAATAAATTGTGAATTCAGATGGACATAATTGACAAGATCAGTATGCCCGCCTAAAATTTATGTCAAACAAACAGACATTATAAAAAAATCTATAATTTCTCTCTGTCAGATTAAGGCAAATTACTATTCTGACGTGTATACATGACAGTATATATTAAAAAAACCGACGTTGCCCTTTCATCTCGTTCATAAATATTGTGAGTGGCGCACGACATAATTCAAACGATAATAGATTACTCAATGAATCGAAGGGGTAAATATTTACCAAGCGCAAAGAAAGCTGTATGATATATGTAGCTGCAAAACACGTATTGTGTCCTATCCCAGGTCACATCTTTGTTAAATGACCTCTGACCTAAATCTACCGGTGTAAAGCTGTACTGAGATGATGAATTAGCTTACTGTGTTGGCGTAATTTTGTTGGGTAAAATAATTAACATCTTTACGCTAAACCCAGTGACTGGCCTTGCACATCTCGTTATGTGACTTGGAAAAGTTTGCCCAGTCATATATATGAAACGTTCTGTATGCTGCCTGCATGATTTTTGTGTAAAATGTATAAAATATATACAACAACCCTTATTCTTTAACGTGCAACCAGCAAGCAAAAAGTACAGAGAAGTACAGATATAAGTAGTTTTCCACAGACGCACCTTTCATGGCAGTCATTTCAAAGGACAGTGATAGAATAGTATCCTTCTCTTTTTGTGACATACTCTCAGTCTCTGTGGAGTTTGATTTTGGCAGACTTTGAGGTTTAAAGTCTTTGTTGGCCTGCGTAGAGTCCTTGAGCCATTTATATATGACTTCTTTGAACGTCTATATCAAAGTTCATCATAGTTGATGAAACCAAGACCCTGTGGGCGTGCTAATGACCATTCCTCCATTTAAGCCGAACTGACAATACTCAGTTTTTGACCGGAAGTCGTTTGTTCTCCAGTAAAAGAAACAATTCTTGGCCGGCAATAGTTCGACCATATGATCATCACTTTCACCGGGCGAGATCTGGAGTAGTATGTTTTAAAAATGAGCTGAAGAGGCTTAATATTTGTGTTCCTGCATATCGTATTGGGTAAAGGTATATTATCTCCATCATCTACACATCAAAATACTACATATGACAGGGTCACAAGTGTCCTTTTGAGGCTATTTAACTTCCAATCCTACACATTGCTTTATACTGGTGTGAAAAAATGTTGTAAACTTGTATGTGAATATGTTTGGTCACCTGCCCTTCATAAACAAAGAAGACATGTTATTTATCTTCTATAATATTTATATATATATATATATATATATATATATATATATATATATATATATATATATATATATATATATATATATATATATATATATATATATTAATAGCCGGCAGCGTCTTTTTTTCAAGCAAAAACCGCCGCACAGATCAACAAAGTCAAAGGCAAAAGCGGAGTGAGAAACTGAGATAATATGTATGAGTGCGCAGGTCATAGATACTGAACTAGGAAGAGTCAATTTACACATTTTTGCCTCGCTCCTGTTCTCAATTAATGGATAACTTCTAATAAAAGGCAAATATAACACCAATTGGTAAAAAGGGTGATATTGGCTTGTGCAGTAACTACATAATAATAGTACTTTTAAGTTGTGTAAGTAAAGTTTTTGAGCGTGTAACTTTCAAGTATGTGTTTAATTTTCTCAGATATAACCTTGCTGTATCTGAAAAGCAATTAGGTTTTATGCCGGTTGATAGCCCCATTAACCAACTCGTGTATCTTTATCATGAATTTGTGAAGGCCGTTGATCTGCAGAAGGAGGTACATGTGGTTTATTGTGAAGAATGGTCTCGTCACCTTCAATTGCAATAAAAACTAAAACAATTATTGTTAGCAAAAAGAAAAAAAAAGAACTAATAGTCAACAGCCTGCTATCTTTTTCTCCAATAACCTCCTAGAAATTGTTTCACAACAAAAACATCTTAGTGTTATTCTTAGTCCAGATCTTTCGTGGACTAACCACATCAATTACGTCACTCGCCAAGCCAGAAAATTAACCGGATCTTGAAATTATTGCAACACAAAGCTAGCAGACGTTCTTAAGTACTCTTCTATTTCACGCATATTGGGCCCATATCAGAGTACGGTGATGTAGTGTGGAGAGATTAACACAGGCCGATGCAATGTTCCTTGAAATTGTTCAACTGGGTGCAGCCCGGGCTGTAACGGGTGGTATCTGTCGCACCAGTCATGCTGCGCTCCATAATGAGACTGGGTGGGAGACTTTAGCTAAACGTGGAGACAAACACAGACTTAAACTACTATACAAAATTATCAATGGACTTACACCAGGTTATTTACATACTTGAATTCCAACAAATGTCTCATCCAGGAACACATACAACGCAAGATCCAAGGATTATATTAGTCACATCCTGCCAGGACTAGTTTGTCCAGTAATTCATTCATACCGGCAGTTATTCGTCAGTGGAATACTTTACCATTATCAGTGAGAAAGTATGAAGATTTGGAAACTTTCCAGCGAAAATTGAACAAACACAAGTCGAAGGCTAGCGGTGTATATTATCTTGGAAAATGAAATGTAAATATCATACATTTAAGTATTAGAATGGGTTGCATCCAGTTAAACCAACATATGTGCTAGAATCGGTGTTACGAGTTCTCCTGGTTGTGCCTGCGGCGCGTCACTCGAGGACACTTACCATTATTTCTTTGTCCTCGTTGCATCAATGAACGGAATATACTCCGCAGCTATCCATTCTGTCTATTCCCAATGTGTCGTTAACATTAAATACTGCACTAAATAGATGCTCAAAATGTTCCAAATCAGACAACCTAGCTATTTTCAAGGCAGTACATAATTACATTGTCAGCACTGGTAGATTTACAAAAAGCCCGCACTGGTTTCACTGATAATTGTACCCGTGGCCACGTGCGGGCCATCATTCATTTGGTAATCTGCAAGCTCGGACACCTATAACTATTACTGGCGTCCAGTGGTGTCTTATCTTCTATATGCTATGTTACCCTATGTAAATATTATGTCTTTCATTTTATTTTATTTTATTTATTTATTTATTTATTTTTTGTGTGTGTGGGGGGGGGGGGTTGCGAGAGGAATTAATATAGGCTCTGCCTTTCCAATTGCGTTTTGAAATAAAAATAAGTTTAAACCAACTTGTAATAACTTCCACCATTGTAGATATCATTATACATTATAAACAATTTATAAATTTCATCGATGCATCAAATTAGCAGTTTGCATTCTTTCTCTGCTGATTCTTTGAGAAAATTAGTGATTTCACGTTGGCGGCGTATTTGTTCTCTTTCAGATCCTTTCCTGTTGTTTGGATCCACGTACAATTTTATATGTTTGCGCATATATTTCTACTGTACCTTGTCCAGAAAGAAATGAATATTTAATGTAATGACTATATCATTTTCATATTTGTCTTTTGCAGGCAACGGACTCGTTATTCATGCCATACTTCCGTCGCACCATGCCCGTGCAAAGACTTTTCCACGAGTTCGCGGCCGGCACGACAATGCACGGGGTGCCGAGGATCATTAATGCGCGATCCATGGTCGCAAGGATATTTTGGTCATTTATATGCCTAGGGGCATTTGGAATGTTTTTATGGCAGTGTACCACTCTTTTGGAGAGATTTTATTCCTATCCAAAAAAAGTGAATGTGGAAATTATACAACAACCTGCAAGTTTTCCCTGGGTATCATTATGCAATGTTCATCACCTTGATGCTGTCGTAGTTAGTCGTCTACAAACCTTATTACTGGAAGAACCGAATCAAACAAAACCTACGACAGACGAAAAAATGTTAGAATTTGAAAATCTTTACAACAAATTTTGGATGGAATCTGTGAGTTTTTTTCAGGGATATATGCGGTTTAAATCTGACCATGAAAAAGTGAAAAATCACATGTATGATGTATTTTCCCGATTAGGATTAAGAGCGAATCTTGGAACGGATATCACATCGTACGCTGGAATAAAAATGGAAGATTTTATAGTGAATTGTCGCTTCATGAGTGACACATGTAATATTACAACCGCGTTTGAAAGCTTTTTCGATCCATATTACTTCAATTGCTTCACTTTTAAACCAGAAAATGTGTTTCCCATGATGACATCGAGCCGATTACAAGGAGTGGAATACGGGTTGTCTGTGCTGTTGTTCTCTGGAAGTGCCGGTCAACTAAATAATGACGAGGAATACAGTTATTTAATCCCTGGCATGGAGGAATCACATGCTGCTCTGGCTACAGGCAGCGGGGCACGCGTTGTTGTGCACTCGCCAGGAACCGAACCACACCCTGTTGCGGAAGGATTTGACATTCCGCCTGGATTTTCCGTCACAGTAGGAGTACGCGCACGACAAAACGAGCGCATTGATCGACCTCACGGCAATTGTTCAAGCCGTAAAACATTCGGAGGAGGTAGTACCAAATACAAGTACACGCTGATATCATGTCAGAATGAATGTTTGCAAAAGACTATCATGAGCAAATGCAAATGTATAGATAGCAGGATTACTAAACCAGAAGATTCACAGAATTTGACGGAGTGTTTCAGGCTGCCGGAAAATCTTACTGGGTGTGCCATGCAGGAGAAACTGTCCGCCCAATGCACGAGAGGCATGGGGAAATGGTCCCGCTCAGTTGACTGTCGCAGTGAGGTCTATGAGAATATGACCTTTCGTGACCCGCATGCTCTTGACCATTGTGAATGCTATCCGCCTTGCAATGATATAGTATATGAACCTTCATACAGCCTGTCAACCCTTCCAGAAAAAACTAATACTGCTTTCAATGCCGTGATTGATAAATTTTTTAAACATATGAACCCCACAACAAAAGAACATTTAAAGATGAGATTTGGACAAAATTACCAAAATGTTCTTTCAGCAGGTTATTTTTCTCGCTTGAATGTGCACATTGCTGATAGTAACATTATAAAAACTACAGAGGCGCCTGATTATGAGGGAATACGCCTCATCTCTGACATAGGGGGGCAGTTAGGATTATGGATTGGCATATCTGTGATGACCCTTTTTGAAGTATTGCAACTTATTGCAAATGTGATTCAGTACTTTACAGCCAAAGGCAAAAAGATTGGCGAAAAACGAAACCAAAGAAGGGATAATGATATTGGACGTTTTGAAGTAGAAAAATTGACCAATGTATGAATGATGTTGGTCATTAATTGTAAAAAAACAATGTAAACAAATTATAGCAAACAAAATAATGAATCCTAGTTGTAGGTTGAAATCAATGCCAAAAGCGACCATAGATTTTTTTGTCAAACTAGCTGGTTGATTTTGCGATGAAAAAAAAACTGCTGATTATACCATTGTTTGCACAAATCATTTGCTTGTCTATTTTGTTTCTAACCTTCTGTCCGAACGCTTCCACCATCACTTAACGTTAACAAACAGCAATAGTCACGTTTATTCCACTTTATTCAAATTCGTTTTGTTTGTGATAAGTATAATTAGCATTAGAGTGACATAGATTGCAACAAACCGATATAAATTGTGCAGAAGAGGGTCTTTTTTAATTTGTCCAATTAAGTCACAAAAGATCGTCCGATTCAAGTCTACCTCCACTCTATTCTTTGTGCATTACATAAATTACACATGGAAAATATGAAAAAAGTTTTGCTTTATTATTCAACCACAAAAAGAATGGTAAGTGAGAGAAGTAGCTATCTTTGCACGCACTGTCAATATTACAATTCTAAGTTCTGTATCCTTATTTGCACAAGAGTTCCAGTCTACAGTTCACGTCTACCATCACAGAAACAGTTAACTCTCAGGTAGATAGGAAATACTGAATAACCCGGCAAAGCTGCCTGTATCGTCGTGCATATATTTCTATAGTCAGAGCCTTAGTCATCCATACCGTACCGTGACTATTTCTGACATGAACAGGCTCTCCAAGAACAGACATTTCATCCCTCAGGAGTGGCATGCAGAAAATGTACCCCAGGTGGAAAAGCTTGCCTCTCAGCGTGGTATTTCCACCAACGTTTACTGATTATACCTTTAGTTATGTATGTATGTATGTATGTATGTATGTATGTATGTATGTATGTATGTATGTATGTATGTATGTATGTATGTATGTATGTATGTATGTATGTATTTATAAAATTTGCATTCTTCTTCGTGTTCGTGATTGGTGCCGAAGGTTGCCGGTTCGAGACGCGGCCGTTCCGTGGTCACAAAACATACATATTTTCGGTGCTGCTTTGATGCTGGTGGACTTACATATGGGCAGTCCCCGATCTGGGACAACTCTGAACTCAGTACTTAATTTGTACTGCAATAAATACCATCAGCTGGCCATGTCGATTATGGTATTGACGCACTCCTGCCTCCGTTGAACCATTCTTTTCAATAAGGATGTGGTACAGTTGGTATGTGCGTTTCCCATTTTCGGCCAGGTGATTGGTGCCGAAGGTTGATGGTTCGAGACCCGGCCGTTCTGTGGTTACAAAACACACACACACACACACACACACACACACACACACACACACACACACACACACACACACACATACACACACACACACAAAAATATATATATATATATATATATATATATATATATATATACATACATACATACGTGTGTGTGTGTGTGTGTGTGTGTGTGTGTGTGTGTGTGTGTGTGTGTGTGTGTGTGCATATAATTAATTTTGTGACCACTGGTCATCGGAGCCAGACGTTTACAAATCATGATACTGCGATCAAGTGCAAATGCTCTTGAAAGAGAAATATGGGTGCAGTCAGTTGAAAATCATTTTCAATGAATATCTGATGGAAAACTTTCTGAGGTGCACACGTAATATACATGTATGTATGTATGTATGTATATATAGATATGTTCATATAGATATGTTCATATATATATATATATATATATATATATATATATATATATATATATATATATATATATATGCATCCATGCAAACTATCATGTGCATTGTTTACGGTCGGAAGGAAATCATTCTTGATGGCGGACTGGAAACCACGAGCCGCTTGCACCGAGTAGTTTCCACCAAGGAGATGATTGAGTTCCTACTGTAAATACCTTCCATTGATTGCATTTATCCCGTATCATTATCTTGATATAGCATGTTTTATTATGGTTAAAAAAAAAGACAAAGGAAAAGGGTTCTTTAATGTTGCAAACGTTACGTTCCACCAGAGCACATTTTTTAAAAATGAAACATAAAGTAAGCAGTCACTCGATCTGTACGCCACAAGTGAAGTCACATAATGACGTCATTGAGGTGATTTCTTGTTTGCAAGAAACCATGCATGTAAATCGTCCTTTCGTTTTCGTCTGGTAGCTCCTATTATGGAATAGATATATGTACATGTATATACACATGCGTGGAAATCATTAAACATTTTTGATCAACTCTGGGGTGACACTGGTCACCATAATATGATTGTAGTATAATATAATTCTCTTCAATCTTATTGCAGAAATACTTTTCCCTGTATCCATTTGGGTGTCCAAACGTTAACACAATAGCCCAGTGGCAGCTGCAATGTATGTAATATGGTTTATTCCCAAGTGAATACTTGATCTTTACTGTATAATATATTCCCAAGTAGATAATTAAGGACGCTGGAAAAAAAGATACGATGGCCAGCAGACTTGCCCTATCAAGGAGACTTTGGGGTTCTACTT